>CAWUFW010022523.1:0-93685 GCA_963921515.1 Calotriton arnoldi | reverse complement strand
CAAGTTAAAAAAGACTAGCAAATAGGCTGATAACACACATGTGGGACCTGGGTCACTCGAACCAGAACGGCTTTATCTCAGGGCAAAGCATACACAAACCTGAGGAGGTTGCTTTATGTACTTGACGCACAAGTTACTAACTTGTGTAACGATATATCTGTAAGAGACAGTAGTTAGTGACAGATTCCTTACCTTAGAATATCCCCAGGCGTCAGGCTGGATCCGGAAAGTTTTTTGCGTAGCAGTACCCTTGCGCGTCGGTAGGCGGCGTCGTGCGGCTCCGCGTCCGTCGTCGGCGTCGTGATCGCCGGGATGACGTCGCGGGCAGTACTTAGACGCCGCCCCTGCGCGCTGACGTCAGTTCTGTACACGACTTTCCGCGCCAGGAACGCAGAGCCATGCAAGAAGCTGACATAGGTGTCTGAAAAATACTAGGGCCCTGAAAGGGATGTCCTTAACCCTAGAAATCAGTTCGCAGAACGGGGAGGATGGGTGGGCGGTAGGGAATCTGTCACTAACTACTGTCTCTTACAGATATATCGTTACACAAGTTAGTAACTTGTGCATCTGAAAGAGACACGTTAGTGACAGATTCCTTACCTTAGAATAGATACCCCAGCAATACCAACCCCGGTGGTGGGTCTGCGAACAAAGATCAGACAAGGAAGTCCTGGAGGACAGAACGGCCAAAGAAGCCGTCCCTCCGGACCTGACTGTCAAGGCAGTAATGCTTTGTAAACGTGTGCAGCGAGGCCCACGTAGCTGCCTGACAGATAACCGGCAGCGGAACACCGCGGCCCAAGGCCGTGGTAGCAGCCGTTGCCCTGGTGGAATGGGCACGCAGCCCAACAGGAGGCTCCTTTTAGCCAAAGAATAGCAGGTCTTGATGCACAAGGTAACCCAGCGGGAGATGGTCCTCTTGTGCACCGCCCGACCTTTTTGGCGCCCACGTAGCCAATAAAGAGCTGGTCATCCACCCGGAAGTGTTTTGTGCGGTCAAAATAGAAGGAGAGCGCACGTTTTGGGTCCAGACGGTGGAGCCTCTCTTCCTCTCTGGAAGGATGCGGAGGCGGAAAGAAGGTGGGCAAAGTGATGGTCTGCCCAATGTGGAAAGCAGTAACCACCTTTGGCAAGAAGGACGGACGCGTCCGAAGAACAACCTTGTCTGGATGAACAGACAGAAAGGGAGGTTTGCAAGATAGAGCCTGGAGCTCACTCACCCGCCGAGCGGAGGTGATGGCCACCAGAAAGGCTGTCTTCAGAGTCAGAAGACGAAGAGGACAGTTATGTAGAGGCTCAAAGGGAGCGCACATTAAAAAGGTAAGAACCAAGTTTAAGTCCCACTGAGGCATCACAAACGGAACAGGAGGGAAGAGGTGAGTAATGCCTTTTAAGAACCTGTTAACAACAGGGGACTTGAAAAGGGAGGGCTGATCAGGGAGCCTGAGGAAGGCCGAGATAGCACAAAGATAACCCTTGATGGTACCCAGGGCAGAACCCTGTTGGGCCAGAGAGAGAAGGAACAGAAGGACCTCAGAAAGAGGGGCAGAAAGGGGATCCACAGCCTTTGCTGTGCACCATGCCACAAATTTGTTCCACCTGCAGGCGTATACCACCTTAGTGGAGGGACGCCTGGCTGCCAGAATCACATCACAAACTTCGGGAGGCAAGTCGAAAGGAATCAACTGCCGCCGCTCAATCTCCACGCAAGCAGGTGTAGACTGGACAGGTTCGGGTGGAGGACCGTCCCCTGCTGCTGCGACAGAAGATCCTCCCGAAGAGGCAGACGGATCGGGGGATCTACGCTCATATTGAGTAGCTCGGGATACCAAACTCTTCGAGCCCAGTCCGGAGCCACAAGAATGACTTGGGCCCGGTCGTGCCGAATCTTCTTCAACACTCTGGGTAGAAGTGGTATAGGCGGAAAGGCGTACAATAGACCGCAACTCCACTCGTGACGAAAAGCGTCGCCGAGCGAGTGCCGCCTTGGAAATTCCAACGCGCAGAACTGATGACATTGCGCGTTCTCTTCGGTGGCGAATAGATCTAACCAAGGCTCTCCCCACTGTAGAAAGAGTCCTTGCGCCACTTCCGAGTGAAGACGCCATTCGTGATCCATCATGCACCTGCGGCTGAGTTCGTCCGCCCTGGCGTTCAGGGAACCTGCCAGGTGTTGAACCACCAGGAACATGCCCTGGTGTTCCAGCCATGTCCAGAGGCGCAGAGCCTCCTGACAAAGGGTCCACGACCCCACCCCGCCTTGTTTGTTGCAGTACCACATGGCAGTGGTGTTGTCTGTGAACACCTGCACTACCTTCCCTTTGACAGAGGGAAGGAATGCCTTGAGTGCAAGTCGGATCGCCCGGAGCTCCAGAAGGTTGATATGGAGCCGGGACTCCGCCGGAGACCAGAGGCCTCTGATCTCCGCCTCTCCCATGTGACCGCCCCATCCCAGAAGGGACGCGTCCGTCACAACTGTGTGCTCTGGCTGGGGAAGGGAGAGGGATCTGCCCATGACCCATTGCCGGTTCGAGAGCCACCACTGCAACTGTTTTGCAGTCCCCTCCGAGATCTGGACGTGATCGGACAGGTCGCCCTGGTGCTGCGCCCACTGGAACTTCAGGTCCCACTGCAGAGCCCGCATATGCCATCTGGCATGAGTGACCAGCAGGATGCAGGAGGCCATGAGGCCCAGCAGCCTCAGGGTCATCCGTACCGAAACCCAGGATAAGGGCTGAAAGATCGGAATCATAGCCTGAATATCCCGGACTCGCCGTTCGGGAGGATAGGCCCGAAACTGCGTCGTGTCCAGAACTGCTCCGATGAAAAGGAGCTGTGGAGAAGGAATCAGATGCGACTTTGGCACATTGATGGAGAACCCCAGCGAGTGCAGGAGTTCGGCCGTAGTCTGGAGGTGGGAGACAACTGCCTGGGACGAGCCCGCCTTCAGCAGCCAGTCGTCGAGGTAGGGGAAGACTGAAACCCCTGCCCGGCGCAGATGAGCTGCGACCACCGCCATCACTTTCGTGAACACCCGAGGGGCACTGGTAAGGCCAAAGGGGAGCACGGTGAACTGAAAATGCTCGAGGCCTACCGTGAACCGAAGGTAACGCCGGTGGGCCGGCAGGACGGGGATGTGGAAATAGGCGTCCTGCAAGTCCAACGCTACCAACCAGTCTCCGGGGTCGAGGGCAGTCAAGACCTGAGCTAGGGTGAGCATCTTGAACTTCTCCTTCCGGAGGAAGCGATTGACGTTCCGGAGGTCCAAGATAGGACGCATGTCCTCCTTGTCCTTTTTGGGCACCAGAAAGTAGTGGGAGTAGCAACCACGCCCTACTTCTGGGGTCGGAACATGCTCGATGGCCCTCTTGGCCAAGAGGGCCGTGACTTCCTTCTGTAGAAGCACCAAGTGATCCCCTGACATGCGGTGGGATTGAGGTGGCATGGCTGGGGGGTGGTCTCGAAGGGGAGGGAGTAGCCCCTTCGGACAATGTCCAAGACCCACTTGTCCGAGGTGATGGGACGCCAGTGGTGAAGGTGATGGCGGACCCTGCCCCCGACTGGCGTGCTGTGCACCTGAAAGGAGGGACTAGGAGGGCTTGGAGGCCGCGGACGGGTTGGAGGTGGTGGCCTGACCCGCACGCTGGTTGCCCGAACCGCCACGGCGGTATCCACGCCCTCGGCCACGCGAAGGCGCTTGCTGCGCGGGCCGTTGGCCGGGCTGTGGACGTGACTGGGCGCCCCTTCCGTGGCCACGAAAGGGGCGAAAAGCAGACGTTTGCGTAGGGCGCACAACAGCAAGGCCCAGGGACTTAGCAGTAGCCCGTGAATCCTTGAAACGCTCCAGCGCATGGTCCGCCTTTGAACCAAAGAGACCGACTCCATCAAAGGGCATGTCCATGAGAGTATTCTGGACATCCCCTGAAAAACCAGTGGTTCTCAGCCAGGCGTGGCGACGCAGCGCCACCGTCGTTGCAAGCGATCTGCCCAGCGAGTCGGCGGTATCAAGGCCACAGCGGATGGTATACTTAGCCGCATCACGCCCTTCCGCAATAGCGCGGGTAAGCAGTGTCTGGACCTCCTCAGAACACTGCGGCAAAACATCAGCCACCGAATCCCACAGGGAGTGGGTGTATCGGCCCAAGAGGCAAGCGGTATTAACAGACCGCAAGCCAGCACTGGAGGAAGAGAAAGCCTTCTTCCCAAAGTGATCCAGGCGCTTGGATTCCCTATCCGGAGGGGCGGTAGGGAAGGCTGTGTGGGAGGCAGAGGCTTGGACAACCAAGCTCTCAGGGGTGGGGTGTTGGGAGAGAAACAGGGGTCGCCCGGAGCCGGGCGATGGCGTCGGGCCACGTTCCTATCCACAGGAGCCCCTGTGGTGGGTTTGGACCAGGCACCCAAAAGAACGTCAGTGAGTGCATCGTTGAACGGCAGCACAGGCTCCGAAGAGGAGGCCGCCGGCTGAAGCACTTCAGTCAGGAGGTTAGTCCTGACGGCCACTGTAGGCAACTGGAGATTTAAGGCTCCAGCAGCTCTACGCAACACCGTTGCAAAATTAGCCCCCTCCTCCGTTGCCACGGGAGGAGACAGCATGCCAGAGTCGGGGGAGGTATCCAGCCCACTGGCATCCCCAAGTTCCTCAACCCAGTCCGGGTCAAACTCGCACTGTTGTGTGAGAGGGTCGTCAGACCCCTCCCAGCTCTCCTGGTCCTCCTCAGGTTGAAAAGATGGAGGAGGAGGGACATAAGGGACCCAAGGCCTCATCGGCGCCGGAACCGGCGTCGGGCGACGCCGGTCCGGCTCCATGTCCGGACCCGGGGAGAACCGGGGAACGACGCCGCCCGGAGCCCCGGACGGCGCCGGAAACGGCACCGGGGACATCGGCGTCGGCGGAGGCGTGGTTAGGTCAACCGGCGTCGATGGAGGTTGCGGCACCACCGGAACCGGGGTCGAGGCCGGGGCCGGAGCCGAGGCCGGGACGAAGGCTGGTGGGACAGGCGACGCCGGGACCGGAGTCGACGGCGACGCCGGAGCAACCCTATCTGGCCCGCGGGGCCCGAAGGCGCACCGGAGGGACCTTGAGGCCCGAAGAGGCGGGCCATGGCCGACAGGAATTTCTGTACTTCGGCCGGAGTCGCCCCCGAACCCGGGAAGGACGGGTAATGCGGGGGCAACTCGACAGGCACGTCCGGGGCCGCGGGGGCGGGGACGGTGCCGACAGGGACCTCAGCCGAGTCGCGCGACCGGCGAGGCGAAGTCTTAGAGCGATGACGCCGCTTAGACTTCTTGTGCTTCGACTTACCGGAGGAGCGCGAAGACTTGGATTCCGACGAACGGCGGGGACTCCGCGTCCGGCCCCTCGACCTCTCCCGGGACCGGGGCTTGCTGCGGCGCGGAGCCGACTGCCGGACTTCAAGGAGCTTTCGAGACCGCTCTCGCAAAGCCTTCGGATGAAGTTTCCGGCAGTCAGGGCACGACTTCGTGTCGTGGCCTCGGCCGAGGCAGAAGAGACACTCGAGGTGGGGGTCCGTGATGGACATCATACGACCACATACCTCGCAGGGCTTAAAGCCGGGCATCCCTACGACACCTTAGGAGTCGTGAAGACTCGTTGAAGAGAACAGTGAAAAATTTCACAAAAAGATAGTCAAAAAGTGACTAGGGCACTGCTCTTCCCGGATCTGCGCTTACTGGCGCGGAAAAGAAGAACTGACGTCAGCGCGCAGGGGCGGCGTCTAAGTACTGCCCGCGACGTCATCCCGGCGATCACGACGCCGACGACGGACGCGGAGCCGCACGACGCCGCCTACCGACGCGCAAGGGTACTGCTACGCAAAAAACTTTCCGGATCCAGCCTGACGCCTGGGGATATTCTAAGGTAAGGAATCTGTCACTAACGTGTCTCTTTCAGATAGAAACCCTTGCACACACCCACTACCAGTGGTGGCCTCTTTGGATATTGAGAAGTCCTTTGATACAGTGGGATGGCCTTTTTTTTTTGCAGTGCTCCAGAAGATGGGGTTAGTGGTGAACCGTATGAAATGGATTTAACTCTTGTACAGAAATCCAGTAGCAAGGACACAACCCAGTCAAGTATTCTCACAGCCATGGATGATCAATGGGGGCATGCTAGAGGGGCGCCTTCTCTCCCTCCTTTTGTTTGCCTTAGCAATGGAGCCTCTCACGTACTCTGCAGGAAAGGGCCCAGGATGGTGGGACTGAATTGTCATGTGGCATGCTCATAGTTTCACTAAGCTCTTGTTCTTGAGGGACCCCTTGGGAGTCTGTCGGACATCATGGAGATGCTGGGCGAGTTTGGGTCATATTTCGAGCTAAAGGTTTATTTGAAAAAGTCATGTTTCTTCACGATCTTGCTGGTAATTAGCTTAGCGGACACCAAAACCCCTCTTGAGCAGGAATCAGACAGCTTTACGTATTTTGAGTACAAATATATCTCAGTGTTGATTGTCTAATATCTGCGAACTTTGGGAAAACTGTAGAGGGACACAGACCACCCATTCCCTTTTGAACTAAGCTCCCTCTTTTGCCTATACGGTGGATGGCTATAGCAAAAATGTTAATCCTGCCCAGATTACTATACTAGTTTGTGGTCATTCCCATCCCTCTAAAAAAAAAAGTTTTTGTTACAGAATTTAATGGCCTCCTTAGAAATTTAAACTTATCCAAAAGGAAAGGATTGGCCACTGGGAAGACTATGAGACCATTGAACGAAGATAGTATAGGAATACCAAACCTGGAGATGTATTATAGTGCAACACAGTGGATCTGTCCGATGCAATGGATAGCTGATACAATAGATCAGGAGGGTTTGGAGGTTCGGGCCTTTCTGTGCGAGTAGTGTGTTGTGGGGGCATTGCTTGGGAACATGAAAGGATCGAGGCAGTAACCTAGGGCCAAAAATGTGGCTAAGTACTGTTGCCAGTGCGCAGGTTGATTCGGAGGTGGGGTAGTTTATGCTCTGGAGAAACTATTGTGATGTATGCAGAGTTTCAGGGACCTGGTGAACATTTCTAATGAAAAACTTTGGCCAAGGAAAGGGATCCATGTGGTTGTTGACCTGTACCTGGGTGGGACACTGAGCTCCTTCGAAACTTTGAAGGGTGGACTCAGAATCTTGCCAGGGTAGTTCATGGCGCACACTGCTTTGTCACGCACTGCAAAATAAACCTGGGGGGGAGAAGAGGAGAAGTCCTGTAGAACAAGTTATTTACCATCTGTAAAGATCTTTCTTGTGTATATTCTTATCTAACCAAAGATTCCTCACCTTGTGAACATTTCCCAGGAGTCAGACTGGATCTGGAAATTTTAAAGCACTACTTCTGCGTATGGTAGGTGATGTCATGCAACTCTGCACCAATGTCGTTCTGCTCTGAAAGTGAAGAGTGGAGTCACATATAAGCACCACCCATGTTCACTGATATTAGTGGCTTTCTCAGGCTGTCCACAGCCTCAGGCGGTGAGTCCATCACCAATTGCCATGATCAGTGTGCAGATTTCTAGATTGGGACCTTTTTAGATGGAAAAAGAGCACAGTTCACAGAACGGGGAAGTGGGAGGGTTGGTGAGGAATCTGCAGTTAGATAGAGTATCTACCCAAATGATCGTTACCGAAAGTAAGTAAGAGTTCTTCTAATGAATACTTTTAATCGCAGATTCTTCACCTTGCAAATAGATTTTATAGCAGTACCTACTAAGGTGGTGGGTCTGTGAACTGGCTCAGACCAAAAAGTCATGCAGGACCGAGCGGGCAAAATGCTACTCTCCACGGACCTGACTGTCAAGACAGTAGTGCTTCGTGAACATATGCATCGATGCCAGGTTCCTGACAGATTTGCAGGACAGACACTCCACATGCCAATACAGTGGTAGCAGCCTTGGCCCAGGTAGAATGAGCTCGTAAGTCTTCTGGGGGCTGCTTGATTTGCATATGGCCATGTCTGAACTGGGGTGGTGGAGTGAGCTAAAGAATGATGATGGATTAAACCCAGATCAGTTGACTGGGGGTGAGTGTTTGATTGGCTCAAACGTTCCGTCCATCATCCCCTTTTGTATCGCTTTGTTCGCCCTAAGTTGGCGGGGGTATGCCCAGACGTGGGTCCCTTGCTCACTTTGCCACTGGATTCAAGCAAGCCTGGCTGATGACGGCTGGAATGCCAGAAACCGGTCCTAGGATGCTTGTTTCCGGTCCAGGGAAGACATGGCTTGGCAGTTCGGGCTGGACTGTTCCCATGAGGCACAGGGTCAGACTGATTTGCATATGGCCATGTCTGAACTGGGGTGGTGGAGTGAGCTAAAGAATGATGATGGATTAAACCCAGATCAGTTGACTGGGGGTGAGTGTTTGATTGGCTCAAACGTTCCGTCCATCATCCCCTTTTGTATCGCTTTGTTCGCCCTAAGTTGGCGGGGGTATGCCCAGACGTGGGTCCCTTGCTCACTTTGCCACTGGATTCAAGCAAGCCTGGCTGATGACGGCTGGAATGCCAGAAACCGGTCCTAGGATGCTTGTTTCCGGTCCAGGGAAGACATGGCTTGGCAGTTCGGGCTGGACTGTTCCCATGAGGCACAGGGTCAGACTGATTTGCATATGGCCATGTCTGAACTGGGGTGGTGGAGTGAGCTAAAGAATGATGATGGATTAAACCCAGATCAGTTGACTGGGGGTGAGTGTTTGATTGGCTCAAACGTTCCGTCCATCATCCCCTTTTGTATCGCTTTGTTCGCCCTAAGTTGGCGGGGGTATGCCCAGACGTGGGTCCCTTGCTCACTTTGCCACTGGATTCAAGCAAGCCTGGCTGATGACGGCTGGAATGCCAGAAACCGGTCCTAGGATGCTTGTTTCCGGTCCAGGGAAGACATGGCTTGGCAGTTCGGGCTGGACTGTTCCCATGAGGCACAGGGTCAGACTGATTTGCATATGGCCATGTCTGAACTGGGGTGGTGGAGTGAGCTAAAGAATGATGATGGATTAAACCCAGATCAGTTGACTGGGGGTGAGTGTTTGATTGGCTCAAACGTTCCGTCCATCATCCCCTTTTGTATCGCTTTGTTCGCCCTAAGTTGGCGGGGGTATGCCCAGACGTGGGTCCCTTGCTCACTTTGCCACTGGATTCAAGCAAGCCTGGCTGATGACGGCTGGAATGCCAGAAACCGGTCCTAGGATGCTTGTTTCCGGTCCAGGGAAGACATGGCTTGGCAGTTCGGGCTGGACTGTTCCCATGAGGCACAGGGTCAGACTGATTTGCATATGGCCATGTCTGAACTGGGGTGGTGGAGTGAGCTAAAGAATGATGATGGATTAAACCCAGATCAGTTGACTGGGGGTGAGTGTTTGATTGGCCCAAACGTTCCGTCCATCATCCCCTTTTGTATCGCTTTGTTCGCCCTAAGTTGGCGGGGGTATGCCCAGACGTGGGTCCCTTGCTCACTTTGCCACTGGATTCAAGCAAGCCTGGCTGATGACGGCTGGAATGCCAGAAACCGGTCCTAGGATGCTTGTTTCCGGTCCAGGGAAGACATGGCTTGGCAGTTCGGGCTGGACTGTTCCCATGAGGCACAGGGTCAGACTGATTTGCATATGGCCATGTCTGAACTGGGGTGGTGGAGTGAGCTAAAGAATGATGATGGATTAAACCCAGATCAGTTGACTGGGGGTGAGTGTTTGATTGGCTCAAACGTTCCGTCCATCAACCCCTTTTGTATCGCTTTGTTAGACAGTGCATAGCAGATCTTTATGCATAGAACAATCCATCGAGAAATGGTCTGTTTTTGCGCTGTTTTGCCCTTCTTTACTTCGGAAAACCAACAAAGAGCTGACCATCTGATTTTCTTTGATGAAATCACTATTAAAGCTTAGTGCCCTCTTAGGGTCCAAACAATGGAGTCCCTCTTAATCCTTAACAGGGATGAGGAGGAGCAAAGGATGCCAGGAGGATGATAGCCTGACCTACAAGAAATGGAGTGACCACTTTCGGTAGAAATTAAGCTTAAACAATGTTTAAGGGGGATTGACAGAAAGAGCCTGCAGCTCGCTCACACGTACAGCTGAAATTATGGTGATCGCAAAAGCCTGTCTTCAACATCAGAAGTCTCAACGGACAACTGTGCAGTGGATCAAGAGGGATGCGCATCAAAAAACGTAAGGTCCAACTGTGGCATCAAAAAAGGTTGTGGCTAAAATAAATGTTGTAAACCTTTCAAAAATCACATTACAACAGGTAATTTAAATAAAGAGATCTGATAAATTCAAAAAGGCCAAAGGAGCCAATAAGTAGCCTTTAACAGTGCCCAAAGCAACTGCTTCCATGACCAGGCACAGAACAAAAAACAAAATCTGAGAAAACTTTGCTTGTAATGGGTTAATTTCCCAGGTCCTTCACCAATCCACAAATTTGTCCCAACATTAATTCTGTGGAAGGATGCCTCACTGCCAAGTTGATGTGAGCAACCTCAGGGGGGAAGGCCGAAACAGGTCAGCTGCTACTGCTCAATCTTCAAGCAAGGAGATGCAGATTAAGCAGGCCCGGGTGCAGTACCCTGCCCTGCTGTTGTGAAAGAAGATCCTCCCGAATCGGTAGCTTGATCAGAGAACAGGAACTCCTACCCAGAAGTTCTGGGTACCACACACTCCTGGCCCAATCTGAAGCCACTAAGATGAATTAGGCCCAGTCATTCCTGATCATCTTCAGACGTCAGGGCAAGAGAGACAGTAGCAGGAAGGCATACAGGAGTCTCGAGCTCCACTCTTCATGGAAGGCGTGGCAGAGAGAGAGCTGCTTTGGAAAGTCCAACGTGCCAAAGTGCTGACATGGCCTGTTCTCAGCAGTGATGAAAAGATCAAGCCATTTCTGGAAGACATCCTGCGCCACCTCCGGTGCAACTGCTATTCGTGATCTGCTGCGTGTCGGTGGCTGAGTTTATCTACTCTGTGGTTTAGAGATCCCGCCAGGTGGATTACCACCAGAAAAATTCCATGGCAGTCCAGCCACTTCTAGAGGAGCAGATCGTCCTGACACAGGCCCAAGACCCTACCCCGCCCTGCTTGTTGCAATACCACATGGTGGTGGTGTTGTCTGTGAGCACCTGCACCAGCCTTCCTCTGATGGTGGGCAGGTAGGCCTTCAAACGCTAAGCGAATCACTCCTAACTCAAACTGATGTGGAGTAAAGTGTGTCTGATCTACACCTCTACCAGATGGCCTCCTGAACCCAGTAGTGATACATTCGTGACCACCGTCAGCTCTGGGTGGGGTAAGAAAAGGGGGCTGCCACTGACCCAATCGCGGTCCAGTGGATATTACTGCAGGTCTTTTTCAGTCTCCTCCGAAATCTGTAACAATCCGACAGATTACCCCGATGCTGTGCCTTCTGGGATTTGAGGTCTCACTGCAAAGACCGCATGTGCCACCTGGTATGTTTGGCCAGCAGGATGCAGGACGCCAACAATCCCACTAGTGTCAGAGTCATCCGCATAGATCCAGGACTAAGGCTGAAGTATTGGGATCATGGCTGGAATGTCCTGGACTATCCGCTTCGGGAGAAAGGAATGAAACCCAACCATCCACAAATAGCTCTGATAAACAGGAGCATCTGCAAAGGGTCAGGTGTGACTTTGGCATGATGATAGTGAAACCCAATGATGTTAAGAGGTTAGCCGTCATCTAGAGGTGGTTGACGACTGCCTGGTATAATCCTGCCTTTGGCAGCAAGTTGTTGAGGTAGGGAACGACTAATACCCCTGAATTCCAGAGGTAAGCTGCGACCACCGCCATCACTTTCGTAAACACCCCATTCGCACTGGTGAGGCTAAAAGGGAGCACTGTGAACTTAAAATGCTCCTGGCCCTCTATGAAACACAGTTGGCGCCTGTGGGCCTACAGAATGGGGATATGGAAATAAAGGTCCAAAGCCAACATCCACTCTCTGGAGTCTAGAGCATACAGGACCTGGACTAGCATGAGCATCTTGAATTTGCCCTTCCCCAGGAGGGCATTGCGAGGGCGAAGATCAAACATAGGACACAGGCATCCGTCCTTCTTAGGCATAAGGAAGTAGCAGGAGTAACACCCACTTCCTACTTCTGAAGCCGGAACCCTCTCTATAGCCCCCTTCCTCAGAGTGCTGTGGCTCTACCCTCCTTAAACTGTTTGATGGCCGAGTCTGCTTTTTCACTAAGGTGTAAGCGGTCGAACGGCATGTCCATCAGCGATGCTTGGACATCCCCAGAAAGCCCCGTAGACCTCATCCAGGGGTGACATCAAAGTGCCACACTGGTGCCCATTGCTCCGCTCAAACAGTCGGTCTTGTCCAGGCCAGAATGTATTACAAATTTCGCTGCATCACAACCATTCTGGATAGCTTGAGTAATGCCCAATGGCTGTCCAGAACAGCCAGTAAAACGTGTGCCACCATATCCTGAAGGGCATGGGAGTAGAGGATGAAACGGAAGCTAGTGTTTATTGACCTCAAAGCAAGGCTCATAGAGGAGAAAATCTGCTTGCCAAATGTCTCTATCTGTTTCAACTCATGATCAAGTAGAGTGGTAGGGAAGGCATTGAGGGTACCTTTGCTTGTGGACACCTGTATCATTAAACTCTCTGCTGGCAGATGTTGTGAGAGAAAGACTGGGTAACCAGTTGCAGGACAATAGCGATGAACAACCTTTCTGTTAACAGTTTGACCTGAACATGGTTTCGCCCAAAGGTCTAAAAGGGTATCGGTAAGGGCCTTGTTGAATGGTAGTAGAGGATCTGTAGGGGCCTGACCTCCCTGAAGTACCTCAGTTAAAACAGTCTTGACCTCCATAGTGGGGAGCTACAGGTCTAAGACTTCTGCCACCATTTGCAGAACAACTGTAAATAAGGCTCTTTCCTTTGTAGCAGGATCAGGGGCCGGTATCTAGAGAAGTATCCTTACCACTGGTATCTTGGAGTTCTTCATACCAGTCATGCTCACCATATTTTGGGATATAATCATCCCCCACATCATAAATGTCATTGGCCTAATCAGTGTCAAACAAATTATGTATAATTTGAGCCCTGCTGTGTGGAAGGGCAAAGTGTCCGAATCGGAGGGATTGCCTGTTATGTTATAGGCCATTTATATAGCGCACGTTCACCGAAAGGTCTCTTGGCGCTGGGTAAGGAGCCGCCATCAGATCAGGTGTTTAACTACTTTATGCCTGAGAAAATAGCCAAGTTTTCAGCATTCTGCTGAAGCACGTGTAGTTGTCTGCTATTTTAAGTGCGATAGGAAGTGAGTTCCAGACCTGAGAACCCTGAACCGAGAAGCGTAGCCCTCCCAATCTCTTTCGTTTTAGTCTCGGGATCGTTAGAAGCTTTATTTAAGCTGACCTAAGGTTGCGTTTCGGTGAATATTTTCGCATTTTTGCAGATATGTACTTAGGACATTTGTTATGGAAAGATTTGAGGATGATACAACCTGTTTTAAAAATGGTTCGTTGGGTCACTGGGAGCCAGTGTAACTTCCTCATTAATGGTTTAATGTGACAGTGTCTCGGTTGTTGAAAAATGATTCTTGCTGCTCGGTTTTGTGCCATTTGGAGTCTATAATTTAGATTTTTGGGAAATATAGAGCATTTGCGTAGTCAATTCTAGATAAGATTAACGCAATGACGATTTGAATGCTTGCCTCCATTGAAAAGAATCGCCTAATTTTCCTGATTTTCCTAAGTTGGAGGAAACAAGAAGCTGTTTTGGTGCCAATCTGAGGTTTCATAGACAAATTATTGTCAATTTGGACGCCTAAGCTTTTTACGGCAGTCCTAGGGGCTGGGGAGGGGCCCATATCGGTTGGCCAGTAGGCGGTGTTCCAGTGGTTTACTTTTTTGTTGGTTATGACTATCTCTGTTTTTATCAGAGATGAGTTTTAGCTGATTGCCGTTCATCCAGTCTCTGATGTAAAGCATAGTATTTGAAAGGAACTCCCTCAAGTCTAAAGTTTCATCAATGGTGAAAATCAGTTGCATGTCATCAGCAGAATTATATATTTTCACCTTCTTCTGCTGAAGAGTGTTTATCAAGGGACGAATATAGAGGTTAAAGAGGTGAGGGGATAGGGAGGAACCTTGAGGTACTCCGCAGTTCACGTGAACTTTAGATGAACAGTAGGGGAAAAGTCGAAATTGACTGGGTGCGGTCCATCAAGAAAGATTTCATCTATTGTAGGACCGGCCCTTTTAAGCCTGCTTCAGTGATTCGGTCAGACAGAATGCTATGATCCACGGTGTCAAATGCCATGGATAGATCCAGTACGACCAGTGCTTGAATGCTGCCTTCACCTGCCCTGTTTCTCGTATTATCTACCACTGAGAGGATGACTGATTCGGTAGAGTGGGAAGGGCAAAAACCTGCCTGGTGGGGGTCAAGATAATTTGTCTCTTCTAAAAAAGAGCAGAGGTGTTTTGCTACGTGTGCTTCTAAGATTTTGGCTGTGTAGGGGAGGAGGGAGATAGGTCTGTAATTCTTTTGCAACTGTGGGTCCTCTCCAGTAGAGGGATTACTATGGCTTCTTTGAATGATTGGGGAACATAGCCTTGCGTGAGAGACGAAATTAAATGTGAAAGGATGACTCGGGCGAGGTCGTGGTGGCCTCTGCTCAGGTTCAGATAGCACAATGAGCTGTAAATCCTCTTCTGGCATCGGCATGAAAGAACGAGTTACTTACCTTCGGTAACAATGTATCTGGTAGAGACACAGTCTAGCCGCAGATTCCTTAACTTAGAATATACCCAGGCGTCAGATTGGATCCGGAGAATTTTTTGCAGCACGACCTCTGCGCGCCGGGGGGCGGCGCCGCATGGCTCCGCCCTGACGTCGTCCACGGACGTGACGTCAGCGGAGCAATATAAGTCCCTCCCGGCGCGCTGACGTCAGTTTTCTTCGGAGAAACTTTTCCGCGCCACAACGCGGAGCCACCACCAAAAACTGTGAGAGTATGGGAAAAGTGTGCGAAAAAAGATGAAAAATCAGTGATACGAAACACAAAAAGAATCGAATGGTGAGAAACCTCACCATAAACAACAGTGACAAGCACTGTATACTGAAAGCAATTGAAGGAAAAGAGCAAAGCACCGCTCTGAGAAACAGCCCGCAAAGGCGAAGGGTATGCCCTCCCCCGAGGCAAAATGACATATGAAAAGGATGTCAAGGCAGACGACAGGAAGCCTGCAATCGCAAGATCTAACCATGAAGGATAACAAGATCGGGACCACCTAAGTAATGACGATCTACTACAGGTCGGCAACACCAGGAATGCCGTATCCACTGTAAGAGATCTATGGACTGAGGCACAGTCAAATAGACCCCAAGCAATTGACTGTAACGGAGTCAAGAGACCGTAAATCAATGGAGAAGGTGCGAGGGAGGGAAGAAGAATTTAGTAGGCCCCACACTGGAAGAGCCAGGGTGTAGAGAAGTAGGAGGATACACGCACCCTCCACCCACTCACGAGAATGGGTGGAATAGAACAGTAAAACAGAAGGACTCATCCTACCGAGGAGGGAGGTGAAAGACGCTACCCCGCAGGAAGACACAGCCACCCGGAAGGAGGCGAGTGCATACAAACCCAACCTTAAAAGGACCTCGCAGAGCGGGCGTTAAGGAATCTGCGGATAGACTGTGTCTCTACCAGATACATCGTTACCGAAGGTAAGTAACTCGTTCATCTGATAGAGACGTCTAGCCGCAGATTCCTTAACTTAGAATAGATACCAAAGCCATACCCCATAGGAGGCGGGTCTGCGACTGAACCCTACCAAGTTCCAAAGAGAAGCCAGTCGTCAACAAGTTGACTAAACACAGTGGGGCAGCAATGCCAGCACGGCCAACACCAGACCAGGAAGCTCTGTAAGGAGCGGAAAACAATGGAAGGCAAAGGCATCACAAGCCGCCCAGGGACGGCATGAAAACCCTCTCGGTTATACAGGGTTGAAAGGGAGCACAGAACCAGAATGTCAGTGCGGAATGTGAAAGTCCATAACTTCCGCAAAAGAAGGTGAACTGATCATAGGAGCCGATGGATCCGACGGATCTGCAACTAAAACCCAGAGAGGACAAGACGGTATGATCGAGTCAGAGCATACAGGTGGAGCATACACAACAGTGGAAGAAGCACTGTTGAAAGTGTACCAGATTGGAGACTTTCGACAGTAGTGGCAGGGTGTTGACCATGTCCAGGAAGAGCCTGTGTTACCAGAGACACAAGACCTGTGATTGCGGAAGCGCCCCTTCACAAAAAGACATGTGAAAAGCGGACGTCAACAAGCAAGATGGCATATAACCAGGACTACAAAACGAGACATGCATGCGGGGGACAGAAGTACACGTGGGCAGACCGCGTGTACTGCTAGAACCCCTCCACGTAAAACAAAAGCACTATGGAACGCAGCTAGAACAGCCGAGATGCGAGAGACGCATCACCAGGTAGTCAACCGGCGAAAGGGATCTGGCAAGCTGGCCACACACACAGAAGGCCATGCTGCCGTAGGAAGGCGGAGAGCAAGACCACGGACACCGCAGCAAGGAAACCCTAGTATGCGTGACCCCTGGTTGTGTGCAGAGCACAGGTTAGAATATACATCAATAAAGAACACAGCCGTGAAGGATGCGTTTCATAAGGAGTACAAAAGCGCACCATAGGTACCAACAGCTATGTTGCAGCAGAACCGGACAGAGCAATGTCCAGAGCCGTAAGCCATATCAGCCACCCGGCAGGGAGGAGTCACGGTCCCCCGCGAGCCAGACTTGGAGACTGAGCAGTACTTGAAAGAGTCAGTACTAACGTACATAGAGTAACAGGAAATTGTAAGGAGATGTACATACAAGACCACACAAGACAGTGAGTGTCCTGAGCGACCACTTTCACAGAGAGCAGCAGGAAGTAGAAGTGTGACAAACCCCTGCGCGGAAAGCAGCAGGGGAAGAGGAAAAACCTGTGCTTGGGAAGGGCACAAGGCAATGTACAGTATAGGCGTACGTGGCGAGGATGCCACCGGCTCTAGACAAAGTCTAGACAGGTTTGAGCTACGAGAAAGTACTACCCATCCCGGAGAGAGGAGAGTAGAAAACAGTCATCGTACATGCGTAGGGAAAGCGTAAGCCCCCCGTGACAGCAAACATACTAGAGAGCACCCACCTGACGCGCATGTAACACAGAAAAATTGTGTTGCATCAGTCCTGTGTGCCTGGGAGCCTCGACAAGGCTCCGCCCTGAGGTTGTCCATGGGCAGGGCGAACTGTGTCGGAACGGAACAGAACAAGGTGGCCCAAGGGACAGTGGCTGACGATAGACAAGCCAACATAGACAAGGAGGGTGAAGCTGAAAAGACATTCCTGGAAGAGACCACAGTCTCCTCCGCAGGACAACCCCTTGGAAGAAGACTCCACCGGAGCCTACCAAGCCTTCCGTGTAAGGAAGGCAGCTGTACAATAGCCAACGAATACCCCACATAGGGTAAGTCTCAACCCCAGCCAGGGGCACCTCTGGAGCAGGAACTCATAACAGAGGAATCCAAAGAAGGAGAATCAGCTGACCAGCTGCAGTAAATATAAGCAAAAACGGCGGAAAGCCGAACAGGCCGTTTGGGTATTACGTCATGAACCCAACGGCGGGAAGCCAAGCAGGCCGTCTGGGTATTACTTCATGAACCCAAGGCCCATAACAAGCAGAGACAACACTGCACCTGAAAATAAAAGTCCGCAAGAGGACTAGAAAACACAAAGTCATGGGAGCCCAGGCATGAGGCGGTTGACTGCTGAGTCCGCATGACTGTCAAAAAGGGTCACGCCATCAAATTGCAAATCCCGAAGACTCTCCCGAACATTGTCAGGGAAAACGCCATCGCGCAGCCAGGCATGGCGACGCAGAGCAACGGACCTGGCCATCGCCCGACCCACAGAGTCAGTGGTGTCCATGGCCGACCGAATGGTAAATTGTGCCATTGCTCTGCCATCAGGAAGGAGACGATCCAGGTCAGAATGGGGACCCTCAGGAAGAGAGGGAAGGAGGCGCTCGACCGAGTCCCAAAGGGCAAAAGTAGCCCGTGCAAACATGCAAGACGTGTTGAGAGCACGGATGCCCGAACTAGTGGACACAAAAATATGACGGCCACATGTCTCCAACCAACGAGACTCCCTAGTGGGAAGTAGCAACGGGAGAGGAGAGGAAGGCTGCGAGGCGAAAGCCGCCTGGACTACTCGGCCGTGAGCCCTAGGATGAAGGGACAAACAGACAGGGTCATCTAGAGCCGGGCGATGCCGACGTGCGATGGCCCGATCCACAGGGTGTCCCGAGGAAGGCCGTGCCCACGTGCCAAGAAGGGTGTCAAATAACAACCCACCAAAAGGCAACAAGGGCTCCACCTCCACAGCATCTTGGTGGAGGAGATCCAATAATGGATCAGAAGGCAAGGAGACTGAGGGGGGGGGGGGTTGCAGGTGTAAAATAGCTGTAGCCCTGCGAACAGCCCTTGCAAATGCCGCGCTAGCCTCTGTAGCTATTCTAGGTGGCGAGAATAAACCATCTGTAGGGGATGGTTGAAGGCTAACGCGTCCCCCAGAAAGGAGAGACGCCGCAGCCGGAGGCCGAGCAAAGGGCCACTGGCCAGGGGGCAGCGGAGCCGGAGAGCGTGGAGACAACCCTCAGTGCTCCGGGTCGACATCCTCTTCGAACAGAGGAACTACAGGAACCGGCACCGGCCTCGACCGACGTCAAGACGGCGTCGCATCGACGTCGACAATCACCAGAGGCGACTCGGCCTGGCTTCGGACCGGCGTCGACTCGCCCCCCACTGAAGCATGCGGGGAGGAAGGATGTCGACAAGGAGTCGAGCTCCGTGCTGCAGCCGCATCCGGCGTCATCGCGGGGAGCCCCGAAGGGCTATGCGGAGAGGGGGTAGGAGGGCTCGACGTCTGACCGGGATGCCTCTCCGGGCCGTGTCCCGACGTCGCAGCGACTCTGGAACCGGAGTCGAGGCACTCGGTCGGCGCCGAGGGCGAACCCGCCGGCGAAGGCCCGACCTGAGTCCCTACCCCCTCTGTGGGGCCCGAGGGCGCGCCAGGGAGAGGGGGTGACCCAAAGATGGATTGAAGAGCCTTGGAATAGGCTTCCATCTGGGCCCGAGTCGCCCCAACACCCGGAAAGGGTGGGTATGAAGGGGCCGACTCCTGGGCGCCCGCGCCCGGTAGGGACCGGGAGCAGCGGGCCCCATCGTCACGTTTATGTGAGGTGGACGACCTCCGTGACTTGTGCTTGTGCTTACCTGCATCAGGTGAATGACGTCCGCGGGAACGATTCCGTGACCGGACCCGAACCGGAGCCACAGCTCGAGATGGAGATCGGCGACGTGAAGATCAACAACTTCATCCGGCGCTCCCGCAGGGACTTCGGCTTCATCTGCCGGCAGGCGTAGCACTCCTCGGAGTCGTGGTGCTCTCCTAGGCCCCACATACAGATCACGTGCGGATCCGTCGCCGACATCTGCCGCATACAGGTCTCACACGCCTTGAAACCCGAAGGCATCGCACACTGTTCCCGGACGACGAAGGCATCAAGAAGGCCTGAAACAACATGCCAGAGGAACCGCTTACTCCTGGATCCGCGTTGGAACGCGGAAAAGAAGGAAACTGACGTCAGCGCGCCGGGAGGGACTTATATGGCTCCGCTGACGTCACGTCTGTGGACGACGTCAGGGCGGAGCCATGCGGCGCCGCCCCCTGGTGCGCAGAGGTGCTGCTGCAAAAAATTCTCCAGATCCAGTTTGATGCCTGGGAATATTCTGAGTTAAGGAATCTGCGGCTAGACGTCGCTATCAGATGGAACGGACGCAGGAGGTGGCGTCGAAACTCAGGTTAGCACTCAACCCAAAGCAGACCTATCAGCACAAATCCAACTGCAGGCCTCTGAAGATCGTTGTGCCAAAAGGCGCCCCAAAGGAAACGAGTAAAGTGCTGAAAATAATTGCATTGCCTCTCTGAAGGCCTCTATTTGCTGCGACGTCGACGACTGAACCAGAATCTTGGGATGTGCCGGGACTAGTCTTGGAATCTGTTCCAATGGAGATCAGGAGCGAGACCAGGAGGCACGGCGATGCCCTCGCGCCCTTCCCTGGAGTCGGAGAGTGGCAGGAAGGGGCCAATTCTCACTTCAACTTTTTAGGTTTTTCCTTGACTTACCTAAAGATTTCGACAGTGATGATGATTTGCCATGGGAACAACTTCAGGAGCAGGCGTGGGACCTTTCTTTCGACTTTGACGGATCACGTCGAGAAGTCTTCTTGTGTTTCGTGATGTAAAGTTTGGTCTCACAGTCCCATATTGTCTTCAGGTTCATCTGGGCACAGTCATCACCGGACCCGGAGTCGGGCCCCCACCCCAGGCCCAACAGCAACAATTTGTGAGGGTCTGTCACAAACATTAGTTTGCGACAGTCCCTACACAATTTGAACCCTGTCATCTTAGGGTGTGATATTTTACCTTGCACACTGGTACATTTTATGAAACGTGTGATCTTGAAGACCATTGAGAAGTTCCATATCTGCATCTGAAGGCATGGAAAGAAAGGAATTGACGTCAGCGCACATGGGTGGCACTTACATGAGGCGTAGCTCATCACTTCCGGTGCGGAATGGCGTTGACGCAGAACCACCTGACGCCAACCACCAGTGCCTGGGGAACATTTACAAGGTGAGGAATCTGCTGCTAGAAGTATCTACCACAAAATCTGAGGTTGTTTAAAACATTATCACACATGGGAATTTCAGACATGCAGTGACCGTCTTATATGTAACAATGGCACCAATCATTTACACTGACGTATCCCAAGTGAATATCAGTTGGACACAATGAACTAGGAAAGAAATCACAGAGAGTGCCTGGTCCAGCATACTGGGATACCGCAAGACAGTTACGAAGAACACCCCAGCTTACATTCACCCAAATCAACCACCTGCACAGACTTATTTGTCTCCTCGTGGATAGTTAAGATGTCCCCTGGGCGCTTGATTCTTGCTTAAGGTGCCAACAAGCACAGGCAGATTTCTAGCACATTGAGTGAGGATGTACGTAGGTTCAAGTATTTGGGCTTCCAGTGCAGAGCTCACAGTGAGATCTCTGGTAGGTCTGTGCCACTTGACCCATTAATGTGGATGCTGGGTCAGAAGCAACGATCAAAACCACTAAAGTATATGTGCTGTTTCACAGACCTAGTTTTAATTATGACTAAAAGGAATTTAGCGATGTGGTGGAAGGCACGCACATCGCCTGAACGCAAAACATTGATGAAGATGTACAGAAGCGGGCTAGGGTAGAACTAAGTCAATTACATGTCGCTAGAAGAAAGGGGGCTGGAGACGAGTCGACGACCATCTGGGAAGGCATCTTATTGGCTACTGCATCGAAACCAGATGATCTACCACTGTAGAGAGGCAAACAAATATGCTGTAATCAAATGCATTTACACAGTGGGAATTTGACAGAATGTGAACCAGGGCTTGACTGCCGGGTAGCTCGTAATGGCAGTGATATACCCGCTTTCTTGAGTAATTAAGTGAGGAACTGGAAGCAGGCACTGGCGCAATGATGGGGATTTGGTTTGCTGAACTGAATGTGGTGCTGAATATTGTTGGACTGTAAATATTCTTGGCAGTTGGGTGGTTTATTGTTGTAGTGCATTGTTCCAATGCTCGCTGGATTAAAGGATTATGAGTGATCCTGAGCGACAGAGGATGTGTGTCACACCTATGTGAAATATGGCCTAAATTGTGAAAATGTCATACGAAACTGTAGTATTAATATGGAGCAATTAAAAAAGAATGCACAGCTTGTTAGGTTATGGTAACCGGACAGAGTAAAAGCTCTACGGCCGTTATGGGAGGGTTTAATTGGGGTAGTTTCAGAAAAAGCTTTGATAAGTCAAGGGATGCACATTAAACATGAAATATGTTGATAAGTGTACCAGACAGGTTGCAAGCAATCGTGGACACCACTGGCAAACGTTTGAAAATAGAGACAAAAAGAAGCAAATAACTGAAGTAACAAACACAGATAATGGTTAGGACCCGGAACACACCTGAGTTGCAGAATATTGTTTAAAGACACAGAGCACACACCTAAACCAAAAGCATGGGATCTCAGAAAACCTTTTTGCAGGAAACGCGCTTCACGAGAGCAGACTGCACTAAGATAAGACATGGATGGAGAGGACACATTCACAGTCCTCATTACTCAGCAAATCCTAGACAAGCTCTGGCATCCATACGTGCATGGGCTCCATTTGAAGGGCTTCATAATTCTAATTCACAAGGAGGGGAGGTATGTGATAGGGGTTGGCCGAGCTGATGGGTGTGGAACTTCTTGCTAGGGTATAAGCATCAAACAAGCCCAACAACATTGCCTTGACTCTTTAACATTGATTATCAACCATATGCCCATGTATCCAAGGTTATATGGAGAAACGAACTGTGTTGAAAGAGTCTCCATGGACAGATAGCACCGGCCAAGAGCATGGCACAGGCCCTCACCAGATGAGCATCGGGCTATGGAGATCGGGGCTGCTGGAATACCTTGGCTGCAGTCTTGATTCCGCCTCGCGCCTGTTTCGTCCACCAGCAGACACTATATGCCCCTTAATCTCATTCTTACAGGGTCTTTTCCATCCCCGCTTCCTCCTTTTGTCACTGTTTTTCCACATTTGTCTCTCTCCATCTTGATCTTTTTGTGTTTTTCTCTCTCTTCCTTTGTGTCAAAATCTGATGAGGAAAAATAAGTGCCAGTCTCAAAGAATGAGAGCCGGTGGGTCCCAACTGTAACCAGCGATCAAATTAAACACTGCCAGCTATAAATATACAGCTAAGGATACTGTGACGTCTCCGGAGCATGCAGAAAAATAACACAGGGCCAGAGGGGTGTGATGTCCAGATGAGCAGCTAAGACTGTAGCTAACGACGTGAATGGTCCAAGCACCATTCAAAACAATCAGGAGCGGTGCTGTGGCTTCCCCTCCTGAACACACAACACAGGACAAGATAGAGCGTTTGCCAAAGAACTGCACCACCTTCCGCTATGGGAGGGAAGTCTGAATGGAAACTTGTAAACAGTACCCATGCTTTGGGCCTTCGAATACTGGCTGATGTCTTCAAAAAAGGGTACTATTAGATATAAGTGGAAGTCGTTTAGAGAAAGCCTGTTAGTGAAGCCACAGCCTCTCTACTAGAAAAACGTCCTCGATGTAAACAAATGCATACTTGGAAACTTTGTTTTTTGGAAGCTTCTTAAAATTCTAAAGCTGCCAAAGTTCCTCTTGGCGTGCCACAAACACTGTCAATGCTGGTCTCGGGACCCCCGATAACGTTTTGAGAAACCCATTATCATGTTGCCCACTTCTTACAATTCTGATCCAGATGCCCCAATTCTATTTAACTCCATAGTGTATCAGTGCAGCAATAATTGATTTTCCTCCAAATCTGCCACTGAGACATAGAATACCACTGGCTGTCCGAGAAAAGTTAAGACCAGGTAATCTGCTTCCTCCATGACAATTGGCAGTAAAGGTACCACCTTAAAGTAAGAAAGGATGCCATTGGCAGAATGATTACCACTGCAATGCCGTGTACAGCCTCAGTTAATATGTCACTATGACATGAACACAAATTGTGAAAAGAGTAATAGCGTTCCAGGAACCCCACAGTTAGCCTAACAAACAAAGACATTGTTGCACCTTTATTTGCCTTTGTTTAGTGTGGACCACAGAACCGATTTTGGATAGCTGTGTATTCATATTTCCTTTCTTGTAACTACTTATCCTGGCAGGGGTTGGGGGGGGCGTGGCTAACCGCCGAACATGGCGGACGTCGTTTAGAAGAGCTCCGGGCCCAGGCTGAATAACCCTGCTATACCGCCATTCACAGAAGCCCATCAAAGTCCGTATGAAGGAGCAATGCGAAGGTGTGACACGGACGACCAAGAGAGCCAACTGCATCGATGCTGACGCCGACAGAGAGAGAGATCCACATTGTGAGGCCTACCCGGCGGCCGCGCCGAACAGGGCGGAGACGGGCGGAAACTCTGCGGAGACGGCCGGAAACTCTTCGATGCCGTCCGAGGCCCGAGGCATGACTGACGAGCCTCTGGTGCGAGCACTGGGGGAAGCGCAGATCTGTGTGCCTGCCCAAGCCCCATGAAAGCTGTTAACAGAGGCGCGGTGCTACGTAGGCGCCTGGGAGACCGCCCGACACCCAGCTCCCTGCGGCTCCTCCCGGAGAGAAGCCCTAGACCCTGTCACGCTGAGGGGCGCGACCGGCGCCATACATCAGTCCTGCGGCGCCTATGAAAGGGAGCGGCATGGAATAAACAGGGCGCCGGCGGCAGTCAGCGAATTTGAACCGCCCACAGTAGCAGAGACGCAAGGCCCGGAAAGCGGCCCGCCGGGGCCTGGTATCCCGACCGGGATTTGAGAGCCCGACCGCTGAAATCACTCCGTATTGCCACAGGTGAGAGCGTCCCCAAGGGGGGGTCCTCCTCCCACTGCACATCGGCACTCATCGTCGACACTCCCCCGACCCTCCTGAGTGCAGCGCACCCCATGGTCCTGGGGTGAAATCCGTGAGGTGGCTGGTTGGGGCGAGTGAGACTGCCTCCGGTGCACCGGCCCTGGATTGACCACATCCCCGAGAACCCGAACCCTAGGGGATTAACACGCAGGTCTGCCAGTGCCCATAGTAAGGAGGAACAGTACGAAATCAGGCGGTGTACATAGGGAGAACTAACTCCTACCTGCCTAAATGCACGTAGAGCTAAAAACATCCTGCAAAACACTCAACGGCCATTAATATTACAAGCAGCGGGATCCGCTTTATTGAGAATCAGGGTCTCAGATACCACAATTGATTATCCGCTAAGCCTCGGTGGGGACCTGCCACCCCTCCCTCAGACTAGTTACAGAACACACGACGAACATTACAGCAGGATTAAATGAGAAGGATGCATAAGCAGGACTCTAAGGTATATGCCACTGAATTTGGAAACACGGTACATGACGCTAAAGCATAATCTCGCTCAGCTACAAATTAGCGCACACGCTGCCTGAGACAGCCAAAAGAAAGCGCGAGAGAGTACGGTGCGCAAACTGCTGCGTGTAGTCCCAGCGCTTGCATTGACGCAGCAGCCCTACCCACCCAACACCAGGGTTTCGAAACAATGAATGCAACCCTGTCACTTCTCTGTAGGCGAAGACCCCAGGAAAAGAACACATCGAGGCCTCATGGGACGCCCAAAGGGGAAGATACAGGAGGCGACCACTAATACCACCCAACACACGGAGGACCCAGAACACACCACGACCCAGATGTCGCTCACCTGTGTACCACCTACCAATGAGGAGACCTCTTTGGACAAACTTGACTTGATACTACAGGTCAGGGAATCCAGAAAATCCATTGAGCAACAGGTCGGCGCTCTCACAACCGGATTCACACTGCTCAAGGCGGACCACACTAAACTGGCGGACAAAGTGAAAGCTCATAGCCTGACACTGGATGAGGTCGTACCACAGCAAAAGGAACACTCGTTGCAAATTCAACAACTGCGGAAACAGGTCACTAGCCTGCAGGATCGAGTGGAAGACGCGGAAGGAAGGGCCAGACGCAACAACGTGCGGGTCATTGGACTACCGGAACGCAGTGAGGGCCCGGATGCTGCACGCTACATGGAGCAATGGTTCAGAGACCATGTGGCTCCTGATGGGCTATCGGACTATTTTTGCGTGGAAAGAGCCCAAAGGATACCCACTGGGAGACCGAAGGCGGGTGCACCTCCTCGCCCACTAATAGCCAAGATCCTAACCTACAGGGACCGTGATGCCCTGCTCCAGAAGGCGCGAGAGGGATCCCAAATACGCTTTGAAAATTGCAGAATATCACTGTATCCGGATTACACCCTCATGGTCCAGCGACAAAGATCCTCCTTCGTGGCTGTCAAAAAGAAGCTAAAAGCCATGAACTTAAAATATGCTCTTCTATTCCCTGCTCGGCTGAAAATCATACACGACCGGAAGACATACTTCTTCGAGAGCCCCGAAGACGTGGAGGAATGGATTGAGGTAATGGACCTGACCTCACTGCCAGGAACCGCTTCCCAAAGCCTACCCAATAGCCCAAGACATACACAGGACAGGCGGTCGCGCCGCGTGGTGAAATCAGTCCACAAATCACAATTGCGCAGCCCAACGCAGGAACAAGTACAGCGGAGCAAGGAACAGGCACTTGAGACAGCGTCCACGTTCAGAGACTGTGGACTCTTGGCGGCCTCTGCATCCTCGGAGGACAGCACGATCAGATCAGATTCCGAAAGTAGCCTGGCCTTGTTCCCTAGTGTGACACCCCAGAAGGCGGATGCTTACTGGACTGAAGTAACGCAAGGAAGAATATCCTGTTCACTCACTCGGACGGACATTACGCTTACTAGTCCTGATACACGATCCGGTATCATCATAACACATATCCTTTTTTATGTGAATCAAATGGCTTTATTTCAGAATGTATATTAGTCCCGGGCTCCCCTGAGCTCGACCACAAGTAGATACAGCACCATGGAAGGCGTTAGCGATGACCCCCTATTTGCGAACGCCCCATGTAAATACAGCACAGTTACACAGGTTGTGTTTTATTGTTTGATCCGGTATAGTTTACCGAGTATTAGAAGTTTGGGGGGGGGATAGAAGTTCTGGCACAAATTGTTCTTCAGATATGGGCAGTGGCCTCTCCTCAATATCTGCAATGTCACCTTTCACCTACAGGCAGCGACACACATGCTTAACACCTATAACTTAATCACATGGAATGTTTGGGGTCTAGGATCCATACAGAAGCGCCATAGGGTACATGCACAACTACTCAGGCGCAAAGCACAGATAGTGTTCATGCAGGAATCACATCTCACAGAATCAGAAGCAGCGAAAATGTGCAAGAAATGGAAGGGACAAATCTTCTCCACCAATTATTCTGCTTTTGCCAGGGGCGCAACGATATGGATCAGACACGGGGTACCATTCCTAGAACTAGAATGGCGCGCTGACACGCAGGGAAGATGCATATTCTTACGCGGGACACTTGACGGCACTCGCATTGTATTGGGTAATATATACGCCCCGAACTTTGACCAAGATACATTTTTTGTTGGACTCAGCCAGGTACTAACGGGACGGGAAATATACCCGTGGATCATAGGAGGGGACTGTAATGCGGTCATGGATGTTGTGCTAGATCGCTCACATCCTCCCTTGCATGGAGCGGGAGCTACCAAACAGGCAAAGGCTCTATGTGGGTGGTCTGATGGATGGGCACTGAGTGACGTGTGGAGACTGAGACACCCGACGCACAAAGAATACTCCTTTTACTCCCCAGTCCATCTACTACACACGAGAATTGATAGGATCCTCTGCTCACGAACGATAGCGGCACACGTAACACACACCACATATTTGGCTAAGACTTTCTCAGACCATAACCCTTTAGAAATCACCTTTGCTTGGGGTAGGATCCCCACCCCGGTACCCACATGGAAATTATGGCCCCAACACTTAGAAGACGCGGTGTTCCGCGCTACTCTGGCTAATACTATAACACATTACTTCGCAGAGAATAATAAGACTGCATCCTCCATCTCTGTCGAATGGGATGTGTTCAAGGTAGTTATCCGGGGCAATGCGATCAGTGCTACGGTAGGCGCTAGACAAGAAGTACACAAAAATCTGCTGGCAAAGGAGAATGGGATAAACACATTGGAACAAGAGGCAGCGAGTGATGCCGAGAAGCAGACCCCACTACAGGAGGCACGTATCCAGCATGTGGAACTACTAGAGTCCCTTAGGGTCATAGACCACAGAGCATATACCCAACTAAAACACACAGATGCAGACAAATCAGGGACGTTACTAGCCAGGATATTGAGGATTGACCTCCCCCCCCCGACTACCATAATCAGCGAAATCACCACACCTAGGGGTGACACTGCCACTACTCAACGGGATGTAAATGAGGCCTTTAGCCTATATTATGCAGCACTATACAACAAACCAGATACAGTAGATGACGCCCACATAGATGCGTTCCTAGATGATTTACCCTACCCACAGCTCACTACAGAGGCCCAGAAAACACTGGTAGGCCCCATTACTAAGACCAAAATAAAAGTGGCTATAAAAGGACTCCCGCAAAACAAAGCGCCGGGACTGGATGGACTCCCAATCAAGTTTTTCGACACCTATGCCGAGGCCCTAGTTCCCCAACTGGAGATTCTATACAATAGGTCGATAGAACTAGGTCACCTTCCATCCTCCACAGCGCAGGCATTAGTGGTCTCGCTTCCTAAACCAGGAAGGGACAAATCAGACATGTCTGGATACCGCCCATTATCCTTATTAGCGACAGAATACAAAATATTAAGCAAAATACTAGCGAATAGGCTCCTTCCATATTTAAATAAACTTATTCACATAGATCAAAGCGGGTTCCTACCAGCCCGCAGCACATTCTTAAACACCAGGAGATGGCACCACATTATGGCAAAAACCCCGGAACACTACATAAATGCAGTCTGCATTGCGCTAGACCTACGACAAGCGTTCGACACGCTAACTTGGGATTATATGTTTAAGGCAATAGGGAAGTTTGGCCTACCTATAGAGTACCTCCAATGGCTATGTTTACTGTATGAGGCCCCCACTGCGAGAGTCCGCACGGGAGGGCACATCTCAGGTGAATACTTGGTATTCAGGGGCACATGACAGGGATGCCCATTGTCACCGCTGTTATTCATACTTGCGCTGGAACCCCTAGCACTTAGGCTGCGTTTAGAGGCTCATCACATTGGAGTCCGGATAAGCAACACAACACATCTGTTCTCTGCCTACGCAGACGACATAATATACTTGCGAGACCTTATAGGCGTACTAGACCCCATCCCCACATCTTCAATAGGTTCGAACAGATATCGGGCCTCGCCATTAACGCAACAAAATCTAATGTCTTTTTCTTCCAAGAGGGCATCCATCCAGAGGAGGTCGTCTTTGGGACATGCTCCCTCCCAGTGGCGCAACACACTTTCAAGTACCTCGGCATACACATATACCAATCACATACAGATATGCAGTAGGGTAACCTTACCAGAGCGATCAGGTCAATACGCTCGAGTGTCGCCTTCTGGACTACATTGCCACTTTCTGCAATGGGCCGAGCGGCCATATCAAAAATGGTGGTTCTTCCACGACTCTTGTACTAATTCACTAATTTACCGATAGCAATACCCTCTGCCACTTTCAGAACCCTAGACACTATACTCTCCGACCTTATATGGGGAGCCGGAAGGCGCAGAATAAGCCTCAATAAGCTGCAGCTTGGGACCAACAAAGGGGGACTGGTTGTACCTGACCTCAGAGCATATTACTATGCGAGTCAGTTGCAATGGCAGTCCTACTGGACAGCTGGTCACAATCTGCAGGAGATAGCATATACGATGTGTGATATTGACCAGGGTACCCTCCACACAATATTACTACCGCAAAGTAAAATTACCTCGAACCTACCACCACTACTGCATACAGCACTCCAGTGCTGGAAAGCGGTGTTACATTACACATCCCGTTACCAGCCTTACGCACGGAACATACCACTAGTGGGGATCCCACTAATTAGCGGCGTGCTCACAAAGCGCAGGATGGGAGCCTGGTTGGATGAAGGGGTTAGCACAGTGGGAGACTTATTCAACAATGGGATCTTAATGGACCATGAGAACTTTGTGCGAGAAACCGGGGTGCCAGATCATTTATACTGGATACACGCCGCATTGTTGCAATACGTTCGGAAGCATTGGCCCCCCCCCAGAGACAAGAACCCCCAACCCACGAATTGGTTAATGCCCTATATTACATGGGATGGGGACGGCACCTTATCAAATGGCTGTATGTGGGAATACGGGCACACGCCGCAATAGAGCTAACAGAATTACGAGCTATATGGGTGGGAGATATAGGACGGGAGCTTTCAGACAAGGAATGGGCTGGAATCCTGGAATACCCCAAAAAAGTGACCAGAAATGCAAAGTTTAAATTTATACAAAATATGCTGCTCCATAGAGCCTACCTTACACCACGACGGCTACAACGGATGCTCCCACATGCACAACACCACTGCCCTCGATGCCACCTGGGCGAGGCTGACTTAATCCACATGATATGGGCATGCCCTCGCTTGCGAAGTTTCTGGGAGTCCATCAGGCTATCGACAGTTACGCAGATACATGTGGGAAACACAGTAGAGGAGTGTATCCTAGGCCTATGCAAACGCTCGACCAAACAGAAGGTACAACTCAGATTCATGGACCTTGACCTAATAGCAAAACGGGCCATTACTATGCGATGGAAGTCAATGAAACCCCCTACTGGACACAGTTGGCATAGTGAAATGCTAGGATGGGGTGGGGCCGAGAGCGCCGCGATTCGGAGGGAGGAAACCAAGGGGTTGCAGAAAACTCCGATATCCATGGAATGGGATGTCATGCTAGAAACCCTTAAAGGAGTAGACTTAGAACCCAGACCTAGCACCCCGAACTTGCAACAACCCACAGCATAGTTGTAATAGGGAGATATACGGTGCAAGACAGGATAAGTTAATTGATGCAATCCCTAAAAGTTATAGAGCACACGCCACTAGAGTAGGTCACAAGAATACCCACATAAATAATGGAAATGCCAGAACAAAAGTGGGTGGTGGGAGGAGGGATGGGCGGAGTATGCTAGCTAACAGCTACGTTCATCAAATTTTCTTTTTCTTTAAGGTTAATTAATAAACGTACAGAATTCAGCAGATGCATGGCAAAGATGTTAGTAAAGATAAAGATTACAATGCAATGTGGACTGTATCCCAGAACTGAACATTATGATATGTAACACTGCCTTATGTTTTTATTACGCGGCTAATCAGTCCGATTGTTTAATGGAAAACCAATAAAGTTTGTTTTAAAAAAATCCGGGCAGGGGTTTTGTACTTGAACATATGACCTCTGTCCTTCCAGGCAACTAAAAGGCAGTTGACCGCTCCCCTTAGAAAAACGGAAATAAGCCTGCTTGACTAGCCTTAGCAGATTTCCAAATTAGACATATGTTTGTTTGCCGAGGAGTACAAATGGCTGGTGAGACCTGGATAGAAACTGACAAAAACAACTCTACATTGCAGGATTGATGCTGTCATTAAGTATGTCTACCATCTCAGTTAATAAAGTTATAAAATACAAAATAGTTTTAGAGAATGGAAATCGAGACAGGTTTTGGTATTTCATATTACATTTTCCACCATATCCTTTCTTCATTTGCTATCCTTCACTGTCCTGGAGAAAATTGGCTTAAGCCACATGCACAGGTGCCTCCATGTCCTCCGACGGTTTGAGGCGGCATCCGGCCTGCGCCTGAATCCGACCAAGTCAACTCTGGTACCTCTCCACATGTCAAGGGAATGTGTGGAATGGCAAACAAATATCCCTATACGGCGTCTCCTTTAAGTACCTGGGCATCTGGGTCGCACTACTACCTGAACTCACCTGGTCACTTAATATCAACCCTCTCATCAAAAGAACACAAGAAGATCTCCGCCGGTGGCAGTCCCTTCCCCTCAACCCTTTGGGAAAGATTGCCCTCTTCAAGATGATGGTGCTTCCCAGATATCTATACATAATCCAGAATCTCCCACTCCATCTTCCCCGCAGATGGTTCCACGACTTAGATAAAACAATCACAGCATTTCTCTGGGGAAGCTCAAGGCCGCACATGGCCCTCACTTACTGTCAACGGGCCCCATAGGACGGGGGAATGGGGATGATGAACCTCCTTCTATATTATATGGCCACCCACCTTCTGGTAATACATGACTGGTTTATTGAAGGATGGTCTGATCCTGCCTATCGGCTGGAACTGGAAGGCCTTGAGTTCCCCAGGATCCAAGCTATGCTATATGGAGACCCGATCCCTCACACTCTCCTGGCGGTGACTTGGGCCGCTCTGCTCGCATGGCGCAGTGCTCTGCGCTATACTCGCTGGGAAGCTAAACTAATGCTGCAGACACCCTTGTGGCATGGCACCTGGCTTGGGGGAGTGGGGACCTCAGAAGGCTTTCGGAAATGGGACCTGATAAGGATCACGCAACTGGGGGACGTATGCGCAGGGGGACACATGCGTTCCTTCCAGGAACAGCAAAACATGTACTCACTACACTCTACCCAATTCTATAAATACCTTCTGCTTCGACATGCCATAACTCCCCATATCCCAGCGGGCACCACATGTCCAGACTTCAATCTACTAGAAGCCAAAATCCTAATGGGGAATCTGGGAAGGGGAGGGGTGTCTCAGATTTATCGCTCGCTGGTGAACAACTCCCCCTCCAACTTAGATCATTTGAGGAGTCGATGGGAACAGTGGCTGGGACCATTGGAGGACGAGGATTGGAGGGACGCACTAATGGCCCCACGCACTATCACAATTTCTGCCCGACTGTGCCTAATGCACAAGTTACTAACTTGTGTAACGATATATCTGTAAGAGACAGTAGTTAGTGACAGATTCCTTACCTTAGAATATCCCCAGGCGTCAGGCTGGATCCGGAAAGTTTTTTGCGTAGCAGTACCCTTGCGCGTCGGTAGGCGGCGTCGTGCGGCTCCGCGTCCGTCGTCGGGCGTCGTGATCGCCGGGATGACGTCGCGGGCAGTACTTAGGCGCCGCCCCTGCGCGCTGACGTCAGTTCTGTACACGACTTTCCGCGCCAGGAACGCAGAGCCATGCAAGAAGCTGACACAGGTGTCTGAAAAATACTAGGGCCCTGAAAGGGATGTCCTTAACCCTAGAAATCAGTTCGCAGAACGGGGAGGATGGGTGGGCGGTAGGAATCTGTCACTAACTACTGTCTCTTACAGATATATCGTTACACAAGTTAGTAACTTGTGCATCTGAAAGAGACACGTTAGTGACAGATTCCTTACCTTAGAATAGATACCCCAGCAATACCAACCCCGGTGGTGGGTCTGCGAACAAAGATCAGACAAGGAAGTCCTGGAGGACAGAACGGCCAAAGAAGCCGTCCCTCCGGACCTGACTGTCAAGGCAGTAATGCTTTGTAAACGTGTGCAGCGAGGCCCACGTAGCTGCCTGAGAGATAACCGGCAGCGGAACACCGCGGCCCAAGGCCGTGGTAGCAGCCGTTGCCCTGGTGGAATGGGCACGCAGCCCAACAGGAGGCTCCTTCTTAGCCAAAGAATAGCAGGTCTTGATGCACAAGGTAACCCAGCGGGAGATGGTCCTCTTGTGCACCGCCCGACCTTTTTGGCGCCCACGTAGCCAACAAAGAGCTGGTCATCCACCCGGAAGTGTTTTGTGCGGTCAATATAGAAGGAGAGCGCACGTTTTGGGTCCAGACGGTGGAGCCTCTCTTCCTCTCTGGAAGGATGCGGAGGCGGAAAGAAGGTGGGCAAAGTGATGGTCTGCCCAATGTGGAAAGCAGTAACCACCTTTGGCAAGAAGGACGGACGCGTCCGAAGAACAACCTTGTCTGGATGAACAGACAGAAAGGGAGGTTTGCAAGATAGAGCCTGGAGCTCACTCACCCGCCGAGCGGAGGTGATGGCCACCAGAAAGGCTGTCTTCAGAGTCAGAAGACGAAGAGGACAGTTATGTAGAGGCTCAAAGGGAGCGCACATTAAAAAGGTAAGAACCAAGTTCAAGTCCCACTGAGGCATCACAAACGGAACAGGAGGGAAGAGGTGTGTAATGCCTTTTAAGAACCTGTTAACAACAGGGGACTTGAAAAGGGAGGGCTGATCAGGGAGCCTGAGGAAGGCCGAGATAGCATAAAGATAACCCTTGATGGTACCCAGGGCAGAACCCTGTTGGGCCAGAGAGAGAAGGAACAGAAGGACCTCAGAAAGAGGGGCAGAAAGGGGATTCACAGCCTTTGCTGTGCACCATGCCACAAATTTGTTCCACCTGCAGGCGTATACCACCTTAGTGGAGGGACGCCTGGCTGCCAGAATCACATCACAAACTTCGGGAGGCAAGTCGAAAGGAATCAACTGCCGCCGCTCAATCTCCACGCAAGCAGGTGTAGACTGGACAGGTTCGGGTGGAGGACCGCTTCTGCTGCTGCGACAGAAGATCCTCCCGAAGAGGCAGACGGATCGGGGGATCTACGCTCATATTGAGTAGCTCGGGATACCAAACTCTTCGAGCCCAGTCCGGAGCCACAAGAATGACTTGGGCCCGGTCGTGCCGAATCTTCTTCAACACTCTGGGTAGAAGTGGTATAGGCGGAAAGGCGTACAACAGACCGCAACTCCACTCGTGACGAAAAGCGTCGCCGAGCGAGTGCCGCCTTGGAAATTCCAACGCGCAGAACTGATGACATTGCGCGTTCTCTTCGGTGGCGAATAGATCTAACCAAGGCTCTCCCCACTGTAGAAAGAGTCCTTGCGCCACTTCCGAGTGAAGACGCCATTCGTGATCCATCATGCACCTGCGGCTGAGTTCGTCCGCCCTGGCGTTCAGCGAACCTGCCAGGTGTTGAACCATCAGGAACATGCCCTGATGTTCCAGCCATGTCCAGAGGCGCAGAACCTCCTGACAAAGGGTCCACGACCCCACCCCGCCTTGTTTGTTGCAGTACCACATGGCGGTGGTGTTGTCTGTGAACACCTGCACTACCTTCCCTTTGACAGAGGGAAGGAATGCTTTGAGTGCAAGTCGGATCGCCCGGAGCTCCAGAATGTTGATATGGAGCCGGGACTCCGCCGGAGACCAGAGGCCTCTGATCTCCGCCTCTCCCATGTGACCGCCCCATCCCAGAAGGGACGAGTCCGTCACAACTGTGTGCTCTGGCTGGGGAAGGGAGAGGGATCTGCCCATGACCCATTGCCGGTTCGAGAGCCACCACTGCAACTGTTTTGCAGTCCCCTCCGAGATCTGGACGTGATCGGACAGGTTGCCCTGGTGCTGCGCCCACTGGAACTTCAGCTCCCACTGCAGAGCCCGCATATGCCATCTGGCATGATTGACCAGCAGGATGCAGGAGGCCATGAGGCCCAGCAGCCTCAGGGTCATCCGTACCGAAACCCAGGATAAAGGCTGAAAGATCGGAATGATAGCCTGAATATCCCGGACTCGCCGTTCGGGAGGATAGGCCCGAAACTGCGTCGTGTCCAGAACTGCTCCGATGAAAAGGAGCTGTGGAGAAGGAATCAGATGCGACTTCGGCACATTGATGGAGAACCCCAGCGAGTGCAGGAGTTCGGCCGTAGTCTGGAGGTGGGAGACGACTGCCTGGGACGAGCCCGCCTTCAGCAGCCAGTCGTCGAGGTAGGGGAAGACTGAAACCCCTGCCCGGCGCAGATGAGCTGCGACCACCGCCAACACTTTCGTGAACACCCGAGGGGCACTGGTAAGGCCAAAGGGGAGCACGGTGAACTGAAAATGCTCGGGCCTACCGTGAACCGAAGGTAACGCCGGTGGGCCGGCAGGACGGGGATGTGGAAATATGCGTCCTGCAAGTCCAACGCTACCAACCAGTCTCCAGGGTCGAGGGCAGTCAAGACCTGAGCTAGGGTGAGCATCTTGAACTTCTCCTTCCGGAGGAAGCGATTGACGTTCCGGAGGTCCAAGATAGGACGCATGTCCTCCTTGTCCTTTTTGGGCACCAGGAAGTAGTGGGAGTACCAACCACGCCCTACTTCTGGGGTCGGAACATGCTCGATGGCCCTCTTGGCCAAGAGGGCCGTGACTTCCTTCTGCAGAAGTACCAAGTGATCCCCTGACATGCGGTGGAATTGAGGGGGCATGGCTGGGGGGGTGGACTCGAAGGGGAGGGAGTAGCTCCTTCGCACAATGTCCAAGACCCACCTGTCCGAGGTGATGGTACGCCAGTGGGGAAGGTGATGGCGGACCCTGCCCCCTACCGGCATGCTGTGCACCTGAAAGGAGGGACTAGGAGGGTTTGGAGGCCGCGGACGGGTTGGAGGTGGTGGCCTGACCCGCACGCTGGTTGCCCGATCCGCCACGGCGGAATCCACGTCCTCGGCCACGCGAAGACGCCTGCTGCGCGGGCCGGTGGCTGGGCTGCTGACGTGAAGGGGCACCCCTACCGTGGCCACGATAGGGGCGAAAAGCAGAAGTCAGCGGAGGGCGTGTAGCAGAAAGGCCCAGGGACTTTGCAGTAGCCCGTGAGTCCTTAAAGCGCTCCAACGCATGGTCTGCTTTGGACCCAAAAAGACCGACTCCATCAAAGGGCATGTCCATGAGAGTATTCTGGACATCCCCTGAAAAACCAGTGGTTCTCAGCCAGGCGTGGCGTCGTAGCGCCACCGTCGTTGCAATAGACCTGCCCAGCGAGTCGGCGGTATCAAGGCCACATCGAATTGTATATTTGGCCGCATCCCTTCCTTCCGCAATGGCGTGGGAAAGCAGTGTCTGGACCTCCTCAGAACACTGGGGCAAAACATCCGCCACCGAATCCCACAAGGAGTGGGTATATCGGCCCAAAAGGCAAGCGGTGTTGACGGACCGCAAGCCAGCACTGGAGGAAGAAAAACCCTTCTTCCCAAATTGATCCAGGCGTTTGGATTCCCTATCCGGAGGGGCGGTAGGGAAGGCGGTTTGGGAAGCGGAGGCTTGGACAACCAAGCTCTCAGGGGTGGGGTGGACAGAGAGAAACAGGGGGTCGCCCGGAGCTGGGCGATGGCGTCGGGACACGTTCCTATCCACAGGAGCCCCTGTGTTGGGCTTGGACCAGGCGCCCAAAAGAACGTCAGTGAGGGCGTCGTTAAACGGCAGCACAGTCTCCGAAGAGGAGGCTGCCGGCTGAAGCACCTCTGTCAAGAGATTAACCTTGACCGCCACAGCAGGGAGTTGGAGATGTAAGGCTCCAGCTGCCCTACGCAACACCGTTGCAAAATTGGCTCCCTCCTCCGTAGCCACGGGAGGAGACAGCATGCCAGTGTCAGGGGAAGTATCTAGACCACTAGCATCCCCTAGACCCTCTGTCCAGTCCTCATCGTACTGACACTGTTGTGTCAGAGGGTCATCAGACCCCTCCCAGTCCTCCTGGTCCTCCTCAGGTTCAAAATAAGGGGGAGGAGGGACATATGGGACCCAAGGTCTCATCGGCGCCGGAACCGGCGTCGAGCGACGCCGGTCCGGGTCCATGTCCGGAGCCGGAAGGAACTGGGGAACGACGCCGCTCGGAGCCCCAGGCGGCGCCGAGAACGGCACCGGAGACATCGGCGCCGGCGGAGGGTGTCGTTAGGTCGACCGGCGTCGATGGGGGTTGTGGAGCCGGGATCGAGGCCGGGGCCGAAGCCGGAGCCGGGATCGAGGCTGGAGGCACGGGCGACGCCGGGGCCGGAGCCGCCGGCGACGCCGGAGCAACCCCATCAGGGCCCGCGGGGCCCGAAGGCGCACCGGAGGGGCCTGGAGGCCCGAAGAGGCGGGCCATGGCCGACAGGAATTCCTGCACTTTGGCCGGATCCGCCCCCGAACCCGGGAAGGGCGGGTATGGCGGGGGCGACTCCACAGGCATGTCCGGGGCCGCGGGGACGGTGCCGGGAGGGGCCTCAGCCGAGTCGCGAGACCGGCGAGGCGAAGTCCTAGAGCGATGATGCTTTTTGGACTTTTTGTGTTTTGACTTACCGGACGAAGAAGACTTCGATGCCGACGACCGGTGTGGACTCCGCGATCGACCCCTGGACCTCTCACGCGACCGGGGCTTCCGCGGAGCCGAATGCCGGGCCTCGAGGAGCTTTCGAGACCGCTCTCGCAAAGCTTTCGGGTTGAGGGCCTGGCAGTCGGTACAAGACTCCGTGTCGTGGCCTCGGCCGAGGCAGAAGAGACACTCCCAATGCGGGTCGGTGACGGACATCATCCGAGCACAGGCGCCGCAACGTTTGAAACCGGGCATCCCTACGACACCTTGATAGAAAAACAGTGAAAAAATTCACCAAAAAGTATGGTCAAAAAATGACCAGGGCACTGCTCTTCCCGGATCTGCGCTTGCTGGCGCGGAAAAGAAGAACTGACGTCAGCGCGCAGGGGCGGCGCTAAGTACTGCCCGCGACGTCATCCCGGCGATCACGACGCCGAAGACGGACGCGGAGCCGCACGACGCCGCCTACCGACGCGCAAGGGTACTGCTACACAAAAAACTTTCCGGATCCAGCCTGACGCCTGGGGATATTCTAAGGTAAGGAATCTGTCACTAACGTGTCTCTTTCAGATTCAAATATACTACCTGCACTGTGCCTACCTCACCCCTGTTCATCTTCATCAAGCAGGTTTTCTTCCTGCCCCTAACTGTCTGAGATGCAAGGCAGAACCAGCAGATTTCTACCACATGATTTGGCCCTGTACCGCTCTTACCCACTTATGGTCGGCGATAGTGGCAGAGTTGAGCGCCCTACTGGGCTGGGAGGTCCCACTTAAGCCTGTTGTCCTGATACTGGGGGTTATGGAGGGGCTGGATGGGACTCGGCGGATAAAACACTCCTGGGGGTCGCCACCATGGTGGCAAAACGAGACATTGCGGCCACCTGGAGAGATCCCGTGCCTCTGACTATATCTAGATGGCGCAGAGGAGTGGACTGGTGTGCTATGCAAGAAAAACCAGTGCATATGGCGAGAGGATGCCCTACTAAATATGACAGTTTGGAGTAAATGGCTGGGGCTGGCGACGTGAGGCGACCCTTCTAGAAAGGGGATGGACACTGTGACTTGTGGGGGTGGTGGGGGGGTTACCCCAGAACCAGGCACATTGGATACTAAATTGGAAGAATCTTAGAGTTGTACTACGTGATATGCTGTAATGAACTACCGTGCTATTGTTTGAAAATTAATAAGAATTTGATTATAAAAAAAAGCCACATGCACAAAGTACTGTACTGTTCGACAAGCAGCAGTAGTGACCTCTAGGCACACAGTCAAAGGATAGGTAAAAACGCCTTTGGATCTTTTCTTTAATTATCGCGTTCTATTTTCTCTCACTAGCACCACACGTTAACATCATTATGAAGTTGAAAGACCAGGATATGACTAGGTCCTTGGTCGGAACATGTGGTCTTCGTCTAACCCTGTGGTGTGAATAAAGACACATGTACTCTCCTCTCATGCACTTCTGAGCTCCAACCAAACTGTGCGAGCTCGATGAGGTCAGCAACCCGGGGCCAGATGTAGACCGAGGTCCAGCTGCAGCACTACCTGACCTTCAGGTTACCAAGTGGAACACTTTCTAAGGGCATCTGGCAGCGGCTTTTTAAATATTTAGCTTGAGATGGTCAATGGTGCCAGAGAGATTTACACACACTCTACTTTCTTCCTCTCAGTTCCACATTACCGGATACTCCTGCTGGCAACTGCTGAAACATAAGAGCCCTCTGGTTGCGTGCAAATAAAAATCTCTGGCCTATTGACTGATGCATGGCGCTACTGAATGAGCCCTCAGACCCAACCACTATGTACATAAGTAAAGAAAACATGGAATCTATGTGCAATATAAGAGAAAGCGTGACGACAACAACAAAACTTATAAACATCACACCTTCGTGGGACTAAACACACGTGATATATATTTAATTTTCTTTTCAACAGTAAATTAATATGTTTTCCTTAGGAACATATTTTTAACTTTGCTTTTTCGTTCAGCCCTGATAGGGCTGACTCACTGCTGCTTAACCCTTCATACAAAGCACACATTGGAAAAACGCTTGGCTCAGTTAAAAAACATAATGATGAGCGCCAGACAATTTTTGCTGTATTGTCAAGATCGGTGAAGAAAATAACTGTTGCAATTCCCAAAGAGTTCACATTTTTATGGTGCAAAGGTGGCCATAGGTTTAGTTATGTGAAATTCCGAGCTAGAAATAAATTAACCTTGTCTAGAACACTTAACATTTGGAGGATGGAAATGCATTCCTCCACCGTTAGCGTCTAGAAGTCGTTGAGAAAGTGCACTATTAATGGAAGTCAGATGTTACCATTTTTTTATATTTTTTTCTCAATTTTCCTGTCCTCGGACTACATGCACCCAGCCAACACGGGGCATACTGATCACGTCCTTCTGTCCAGTACCAGGAACATGATGCAAAGGATCGAAGGATGTCCGATAGTCTTCCCAAGGCCAATTCAGCGACTACAAGGTTAGGCAGCCCCCTCAGTGTCCTATAGCTGAGCAGAGCAGGGCGTGCACTGTATACCTTGTGAATACCAGGTCCTGCAAACACACACCAATACTATCGAAGATCAAGCTGTGGCGTAATTCCTGGGAATGTAAGTTTTTCTACACAAGGGCACCACTAAAGATCTATTTTTGCCTTTTTAGTAAACTGTATGTGTAAATGTTAATGTTTCGGTGTGAAGTCTACTTTTAGTATATTTCATTGATGTAGGAAAGAAGGATCTGCTTTCATGGTTACTCCCATTTTTTGCTTCGTGTCAGTATGTTTTTGACTAGTCTGACTGGGATCCTGCTAATCAAGTCCACAGTCACTGTTCTTTCTCCCTAAATTGACCATGGTAAGGACTGTTGTACATCCACAATTGGCTACTGGTGTACCCTTGTAAGTCCCTAGTATATGGTACTAAGGTACCCAGGGCCTAGGTACACCAGGGGTCTCCCATGGGCTGCAGCATGTATTGTGCCACCCATGGGAGCCCACTCAAACTGTGACTACAGGCCTGCCATTGCAGCCTGTGTGAGTTCGTGCTTGTACCTCTCACCACAGATATAAGTTTCCTTATATCTGAGGTCACTACACCTAAAACCTATGTCACCCCTATGGCAGGCTCTTCAGTCCTGAGGGCAGGGTGCTTGGCTATTAGTGTGATGGTCCCCTGCATGAGCAGGACACCCTACAAACCCCGGAATTGATTCTCCAGGCTTTGTGAGTGCAGTCAGCGATTTTGATACATATAGTGGACTTCAGTCATCATGAGATGTCTAACTACATAGTGGCTGCACCGAACCCAGTCATGTTTGGTATCAAACATGTTGGAATCATACCCCTACACCGATTCCAGTTTTGGAAGTATGTTCCCATGTACTGGGGGGCTCCCTTGGGGTACCCCCCTGTACTCCTGGTAACAGCCTTTCAAGGTCTGACAGCAAGCTGGTGCTGCTGCAGACTACAGACACAATTCTGCCCTCCAGCTGCGGAGCCCAGCTCAAGCAGGGGAAGGTAGAACAATAGGTTTTCTGTCACAGGGTGGTGTGACCACCTCCTAGACAGGACTTAGTGTATTGGGCTGGGGTGGGGGCGCTTGCCAGCGCCACCAGACTGCTTTGAAGGGCACATTTGGAGCCCTTGTTGCATACTCCAATTTGAACCAGTTCAGGAGAGCCCTTGGCTCCCACTGTGGCGCAAAATGGAACAAAGGACATGGGAGTATCCTCCCCTCTGTCCAGCCCCTCCTCTTGGAGGGACCCCCTAGTTGTTCCAATCCTTTCCTTAGGGTATGTAGGGACTTACATGTGGGTGGGTCCTCAGATTAGTCGTGGTAGAAGGCTCAAGACTGAAACCACGTCACTCTTCGACCATCTGGACAGTTGGACTTCGTGGGACTTCACCTAGAACCGAGACTGCATCAAGGAAGACTCCTGCTGCTCCTGGTCTCGCTGTTCTGCAAGTGTTCTTCATCGTCTGTGTCTGTGCTTCTTCCAGGATCTTCACCAGCTCTATGGGCATCAAGGACACCCGAAGTAATCTCCATTGGAGTGAAGGAGTCACTCCCCTGCATCTGCAGGCACCGCAACGAAGCTGACCAGTCTGCTGATCCTGACGTCCCATGGACTTTGAAAGGCTCAGCAACACAGGTGGTGGTTCTGCAACTCCCTCGAGGACTGACGTGTCCTCTCTGGAACTTTGAGGTCAGTACCCCTCGTCGGAACCACTGGGACCAAACCCCTGTGCACCACGTCGACTTGCCGTTGCCAAGGCTTAATGGCTCTGCACTCCAGAGATCGTCGGGCTTCAAGAAGCTCCAGCCTCCAGCATCTCTTCCTGCCAAGGACAGCGTCCTCACTGCATCTTCTGCACCGTGCACCTTCCTTCTTGGTGAGCTGCTCGAGGTCCTCTTGTGACTCCTGTGCCTCCGGCCTGTGGGTCCTCTTGAGGGTCTTCTTCTGCTCCACTGGGCTCACCTGCTTGCTCGGGGCCTGCTCTGACTGTCCTGCTGTTGGTGAGTCCCTTGGACCTTGCTGGTCCCAATCTTGCTCCTTCTTCATTCCCCATGCCTGTTGCAGTTGCCAAGGCTTGTCGGTACTTCCGCTGGACACCGATCCCCTGGTTCTCGACTTCCGGCGTGGGACAGCTCGTGCACGGCTCCTGGTCTTCCTCAGCATCGCCTGGTCCTTACAGCTGCAGCAACAAGGCCATCGTAAACACTTCTGAACCGTCCAACATCAGTGGGCATTGCTCTTCCGTGCTTCCTGGTCACCTCCGAGTGGCATATTCTCTGTCCCCTCTGCTTACAGGTTCGCCTCCACAAGAATCCACCCTTGGCTTCCACTGGATTCTTGCACAGTCTTCTCCAGTGGCATCTTCTTGGAAGTTCCCCATTGTGGTCTACGGTGGTTTCTGATGTCACTTCACACCTATGCACCCGGCTTCCCTGGTGTAGGTATCCTGGTTTCCAAGGTATCCATGGGTGGGGTGACTCTCCAACCTTCTGTCTTCCACAGGGTTTCTTCGGGGTCCACTTGGAAGGGTCCTTCTTAAAAACTGCAACTGCGACTTTCCCATTGACTTCTATTGAGTACGTGGCTGTGTTTCCACTTTGCACACTGCCTCCGAAGGATTACCTTGGGTGGTTCCTTGTGTTCCCAGCTCTTCTGAGTCTCCTGGTCCAAGTCCCGACATTGATCGCATTTCCCATTCCACTTTTTAGGTCGAGCCTGGACAGCGCATGTGCTGCTCTGCGAGCCATGCTGTATTGAGTTAGGAATTTGAAGCCCCCCCCACTTTCCGCCCACATTTTTCATTGACTTGTGTTGTTGTCCTTTGTAAATGCGGGCTTCTGATTCCTTAATCGCCTTGTTAGTCCCTCCTTAGTACGATTTGTCTTCATTTGAAACCTCCCATGGCGACTGGCCCTTTTAAATCTGTTGCGACACCGTATGTTTTAATTCGTCTGTAAGCACTATTTTCTTTATTGGGTTTTGCCCTACTGCAGACACGACGTGCTTTCCTTACATTCAGCACGCCATGCGCGCTTTCACTTTCCATGCAGCCGGGACAATGGCGGCCACTTCTTTGCAAAGCAATAGGTCTCGCATTTACAAGAGTTTGAGCTATTGGCATTGTAAATGCCAATAGCTTAAACTCTCGCAAATGCGAGACCTATGGCATTGCAAATATGTTTTTTATTGTCAAAGCCCCCATGCTCCACTTTCACGCGCATGAAGGCTGCGCCCCTTTCTTTAGAAGAGCTGTGTGTAAGGAAAGGTGCGCAGCCACTATAAAAGTGAAACCGCGGCATGGGGACTTTGACAAAAAAAAAAGCATTTGTTTGACAAACAAATGCTTTTTTTTTTGTAAAAGACCCAATGGCAGGGTTTCATTTTAACAGCAGTCGCACACCTTTTGTTAGATACAGCTTTTTCAAAGACAGGGGTGCGGCCTTCATGCATGTGAAAGTGCGGCATGGGGGCTTTAACAACAAAAAAAATATTTGCAATGCCATAGGTCTCGCATTTGCAGAGTTTAAGCTGTTGGCATTTACAGTGCCAATAGCTCAAACTCTCGTAAATGCGAGACCCATTGCATTGCAAATGTTTGTTTAATATATGGTTTGGCCTTCCCCTGGAGACCACTGTATTTTGTGCTTACTTACCTATTTGCAATTGAAGTATTATTGTGCATTTGTGTTGATATCTCTATGTAAGATATATACCAATGTGTTAGTGAGTGTTGTGTAATAAATAGACATATTTTTATATATACACTGTGTGGTTCTTTTCATTTAACCTACACTACATGATTAAACTGGTAAAACAAGCTGCTTAACACTCGTTCAAGATAAGCCTGAAGACTTCTCTTCACAGCTACTGCTTTGAGAGCTTTCTATGGTTATCAAAGACCACTAAAATCACCATAAGGGTTGCCTGGATTAGTGCAAGGTGCTTCACTTAAATAAGTGTGCACCATATACTAAGCCAGCCTCCTACAATTAGTCTATGTGCGAGTGCTTGAACTCTTGCTTCACTTGGGCTTTTGTGTTTTTATTCATCTCCAGGTGCCTTAAGACTTTTATGATTGAATGCCAAGCCAGAGTCTTAACCTGGTCACTCCACAACTTACAGATGTTAAAGCGTAGGTACATGTTGTGGCAGTGCACTGAAATATCTGAGTGATGGCACAAGGTTACTTAAACCCTTGAACAGCTCACAGTCAACAGAATACCCACTGAGAGAATGCTGGGTCTTCTGAACCAAACAAAGAATAATACGATCGAGGGTAGATTCGCAGATCTCGCCCTGGTCTTAGGTAAAAGAAGACTGGTCATAGCATGGAAATCACCCAATGCTCCATTGACCACTGAGTGGAAGGCTGACTTGCTTAGATGGGCAGAGACTGTTGCTCTGTAAGGAAACAGACCAGATGAGGGGCAGCAAGCAGGCTCATGGGATGAGACATGACACTAACGCAGTTCACAAAGCTCACCAGGGAGAATGATGATAGAACGCCTTAAACAGGGGCTGAGGCTGCAACCTAAATAAAGTGCAATATCGTCAAAGTACCCAATTAGCCATCTCGGCAGCCAGGGTATTGTATTGTATTGTAATTGCATTTGTATAGCGCTTACTACCCCTGACGAGGCGTCGAAGCGCTTTTTCGGCGAGTAGCACGCTACTCCGGGACCCATAGAGGATTAGTGTTGAATTAGTATAGTGAAACATGCAAGTAAATTTTAAGTGGTGGATATGTTAGTCAGTTATTTGGATTCAGAAGGATAGCGGAGGGATAGAAGAGGGAAAAAAGGTTTGCATATATATAGCGCTTCTAACCCCTGATGGGGTGTTGAATTGCTTTTTTTTTTTTTGGGCGAGTAGCACGCTACTCCGGAAACCCATAAAGGATTAGTGGTGAATTAGTATGGTGAAATATGAAAGTAATTTGAGTGGTGGATATTAGTCAGTTATTTGGAGTGAGAAGGATAGTGGAGGGATAGAAGGGAAAGAAAGGTTTGCATTCATATAGCGCCTGTTACCCCTGGTGGGTGTTGAAGCGCTTTGTTGGCGAGTAGCACGTTACTCTGGAACCCATAAAGGATTAGTGGTGAATTAGTATAGTGGAATATGGAATTAGTGAAGTGAACATGCTAGTCTGTTATTTTGATTGAAAAGGATAGTTGTGGGATAGAAGAGTGAAGGATTTCTTTTTGTAGGTCATAGCAGTAGGAGGAGGCTTTTTGATGAGTAAAAAGGGTTTTTGGAGGGGAAGAGTCAGAGGGAAGAGTTTAGAAAGGTTTGTTTTGGGGGATTGGTACAGTAAAGGAGGTGTCAGAAGATACAAGGAGGGGTAGAGTAGGAGAGAGTCAAGAAAGGGTTATTTTGGGGAACATAGCAGTGGTATGGCGTTTGCGATAAATGAGAGAGTGGGTGTAGAGGATATAGTGATAGATGTATAGGGTGAGATAGGGTAGTGAATTGGAAAAAGTAGTAGAAAGAAGTTTGAGATGAGTCAAAAAGTTGGGCTAGAAGATATATTGAGGGAAGTATAGGCTGAGAAATAGGGTAGTGCATTGGAAATGCTAAATTAGAAGAAAGTGATAAATATATAGATCCATAAGTACATTGAGAGTATATAGATGCATAAAGGAGGTAAGTATATGCAGATTAAAATATTGATAGAGGTAGCGGATGTGAAATAGGGTAGTGCATTAGATATGCTTTTTCAGGAGAAAAGTAATAGACACATTAATTAATGGGAAGATGGGCAGCATTCCTGGCCCTGGCCCATCTCGAACAGGCTCAAACAGGCACTCACCCTTGTCCTCTCTGCCCTTAACAGGCTCAAACAGGCACTCACCCTTGTCCTCTCTGCCCTTAACAGGCTCAAACAGGCACTCACCCTTGTCCTCTCTGCCCTTAGCCTCGACGCCCGGGCTGAGACGCCCTAACCCTGGCCTTTGATACCCCTAGTAATCAGGTGACCCCGTCAGCCAATGGGAACCCTAGCCCTAATACTATCCAATCACAACACTAGCCCTAAAAGCTAGAACCAATAGGAGATCAGGACCTTACAGCCAATCTTAGCCCTACTCCAAGCATCCAATCAGTTCAAAAAACCCTGATCTCTATGTCCAATAGAGGCCATAACCCTACCAGTAGTCCCAACCCTAGTCCAAGCAACCAATGGGACGTGAAGCCCTAGTCACTACTTCCAATAGAAAGCCTAACCCTACTCTTAGTCCCACACCTAGTCCAGCAACCAATAACACCAGAAGCCCTAATCGCTACTTCCAATTAAAGGCCTAACCCTAGTCCTAGTTCCACCTTAGTCCCAACAACCAATAAAACAGGAAGCCCTAGTCCCTGCTTCCAATAGAAATCATAACCCTAGCCCTAGTCCCAACCCTACATTGATTGAATCACAGATCCAGAAACCAATCAGAACCCTCAAATACCCAACCAATGAGGACACTAACTCAAACCAATAGAAACATCAGATACAACCACCAATCAGTGTATACATGTAGCAGCCACTAGCAGACTATATAAGGTCCCAGCAACCTCAGACAAGGTTTGCTGCCCAGGGAGTTGGAAGCTGCTTCTCCTGTCCAGAATCTCCTAGGAGACAGACAGGCTCAATCCACACTTTGGATTTCTGCAGGTAAAGGCCTCACAAACTTGAAATCTAACAATACTGTTTGAATACAACTTTACTCCCTCTCCTGGCCAAAAAACGAAGTGCACAGTCCCTATTAAACACAGTTTAAACAGCTCACAGAAGCACCCTCTGATGTAGAAAATCCCTGTTGCTGGAGGGGAGGCAGGGGGGCTGGTTTCACTGGCTTGATAACACAAAATGGTGGCTGGGGGTGCACTGTTTAACATACAGGTCTTAGCACAGAGCAAAGGAGAAATTTGGAGGGAAAACTCAATAGTCACCAGGAATGAGAGCGACAAACTACAGAGTTTGGACTGCAAATCCCACAATTCAACACTTTAAATGGAAGCAATCATGGGCAGGAAAACCACAAGTTTAACACACAAAACAGGTGATAAAATATACAATCACAGGCAGGTTAAAACTACATTTTTAAACTGTAACAACCACAGGCAAAGACAGTAATCACAGAAAGGGAAAATCGTTTTTTAAAAAACTTTTGGAGGAGGGAAGAGACAGCACTAGTCTGCCTCCTTACCACTTGCTGGACTCTGCTCACTGCAATCTGGGGCACAGGTAGGCTGCAACTCACAAGATGGAGGAGAATGATTTGGGGTGCACCCAGCAAAGCCTTAAGGGACCTGGGCAGGTGTGAGGGGAGGGCTCAGAGTTGCCTGGGAGCTGAATAGCCAATCCCCAGTCCTAGGCCTGCTGGCCTGGGGGTGGGGGTGGGGGCTGCTTCTCCTGTCCAGAATCTCCTAGGAGACAGACAGGCTCAATCCACACTTTGGATTTCTGCAGGTAAAGGCCTCACAAACTTGAAATCTAACAATACTGTTTGAATACAACTTTACTCCCTCTCCTGGCCAAAAAAACGAAGTGCACAGTCCCTATTAAACACAGTTTAAACAGCTCACAGAAGCACCCTCTGATGTAGAAAATCCCTGTTGCTGGAGGGGGGAGGCAGGGGGGGGCTGGTTTCACTGGCTTGATAACACAAAATGGTGGCTGGGGGTGCACTGTTTAGGGTAGGATGTGCTACAAGATCACAGAATACCCAGACTAGAAATGCCCAGCCAACACTGATCTACAGAAAATGTGGGCACCCAAGGACTGGAAAACATTTGACATACTGGTAGTAGCTAAAAGGGGCCTTTTGGGGTAGATGGGTCATTTCGGGGGAAACAGTGTAATTATGCTTGAATAATGTCTTGCAAGTTGACTGTTGTTTTAAGTTGGATAAAAGTTAAAAGGGAGAAAGTGCTACATACATGCACTGCATAATGCAAGTGCTTGGAAATTAATGTATGCTTTTCTTTTCCAGACCAAAAATTGCAATTAATTGCTTTTTTTTAAAAGATGTTTACGCATAGATCCAACTGGAAAAAATAGTGTGTGTGCCAGGAAAAAACTCATACAAAAGTTTATTGTTCATATTTGTTCAGACAGTATAATATTGTTTGAGCATCAGATCATCAAAGATATGTTTTGTCTACACAACAACACCATAAAAATTCCGTTTTGATATGTTTTCTCTGAATAGGTCTTGTCTGCACAATGACACCATAGAATATCTGTTTGTGATAGCTGAGATTCCCAATTGAATATCACACTTTAGCACACCGTCATAGATGTAGTTTTGAAATCTGCTCTAAGTATTAAGTCTTATCTGCACAACTTTGGTGCTTCAGGTTTAATATCTGGTCTGGGAGTAGAGGAAATGAACTTTCACAACAGAGAATCCAGTTAAATTAACTGCCTGGAGAACGGAAGGAAATGTCCACTCGCTGGCGAAATAGTAGTTGAATACAAACACAATGCCGCGCCTTCACACCAGAATCATAGGGATTCCATTTATAGTATCTGGCCATTGGCACAATCTGGATAGGGTATCTGCCCTCAGAATACAAACAGTGGTCTCAGCATGGCCAAGGTGGAACATCTAGTTATAATGTCTGCCCTGAGAGTGGAATGTGTCATCTGTGAGCCAGGGACTCCAGTTAAGATATTTGTCCTGGGAGTAGAATGTGTGCTCCACGCACTCGTGCCTGGCAGAATCTAGCTACGATATGTGCCTCGCATTGGCAACTTCCACATCTGTTACATATGTGCATCAAAGGGCAATGGAGCAGGTGCTCCCGCTTGTGTTTCGACATTACCTCTGGTCGTCAGCTCCGCTCAGACTGCCATTCAGGACTATCCTCCAAAGGTCTGAGGCGACCAGTTCCCGCTGGTCATTCACCAGGTTGACACTGGGCAGCTGCAGCTCGCACACTTTGCTTTCAGACAGACTGAATTCTCGGAAGGCGATAAACGACTGCTGCAGTTCATCCCAGTACTCCAAACTGCAAGGAACCTTTGAAGACAGCAAAACACACTGTAAGTTTCAACAAGAACATAGTTGAGAAAGTGCCAGCATTCAAATCTGATATCACAAGCTTAATGCAGAACAGATACGATTAAACATGAGCCCTGGACGCACATAATGCCCAGACGACAAGCACGTATGTACAGAGTATTGCATTAGAATGTATCCATGTGGGCAGCTATCCACACTGACGCTAAACCCCACACTTGTTGTCAGAGGAAGAACATTTGACAAAGGTGCAGCACAAGATCTGTTCCTTTGTACAAAAGCCATAAGAAAGTTACTGTATAATCAATATAGATGAAGAAAAATGATTTGTTAGACATAAATATACCCTAAAGCGAGACTCACAAGAGAACCACAAAGAAATGTGATCAGGATTAGGGCAGTAATCTAAATGTCCAGTTACCTCAGATGTGGCAATCAGCCCTCTCATGAAGTCCTGCTGCACAGTCCAGCAGACCTTGCTGAGCTGTAACACATGCACTGAGGTTTATGATAAACGTGTCACTATACTGCATATCCATGATGCTTGTAGGGCGCCACTTCGCACCCCTCCTGCATTCCTCTCAGCATTACACCGTTACCTGCACTCATTAAGCGTATCTACCACCGCAGCATTTCGCCCCACCCACACATAACAACAGACTCCCACCGCTTTGCTATTAAATCGTGAGCCAATGTGAGTGCGTACATTACTGGGTCTTCATTGCTGCCAAAAGAAGATATCTGTGGGATCTGGTTCTTAATGACCCCACATCATAAAGTTAAGGACTCTGGAGATTGTACCCCAATATGGCTGCAATGCACTGCATGTTGAGAACACATGAATCCAGTCAACCTTGGGACCTTCATATCCTGCGCAACAACCCGAATCTCCTGAGCCCCATTCTGATATCTCAGCTAGGGTAGCATAGAAATCAAAAATAGTATGAAATCGAAGAGCCCTTAGTCGAATTAGTGTTAGGGTAAAGTGTGTGGCTCATTTATCCAGCTATTGGGATAGGTCATCACACATCACATCTCTCCTGAATTAGTTTAATGTACAAGTTAAATATGGTATGAGCTTGCCTAGTTAAAAAAAAGACTTTTAATAATTGAAATTGTGAATTTGTAATTGTATTTATGTAGCGCTTACTATCCCTGACGAGGCGTTGAAGAGCTCTAAGGCGAGTACTGGAGAGGAATCAAGCTGAAAGGAATCAAGCAGAAGCTAAGATCAGTTTTTCATACAGGGTTTTCGAAATATAGTGGGAGACGGCTTTCTGAGATAGCAAGCGATCTAAGGATGTAAACTGAATCGATAAGTCCTTTAAAATTATTTCTTTACTGCGATCAGCAAACTTCAACCAAACATCTCTAAACTCTAAATACTCGAGAAATGATGTATTAGGCATCCCTAACTCTTGTTTTATTTAGTAATATGATTTTATATCGCTGCTAGCAAAGAAATCACTTAGCCCACGTTTGATTCTTCTGCCAAATAGTACTGAATGAAGCGTGAACATTTTGAGGTGGGTTCCTGTGACCCCAGGAAACACTGGAAACATTCAAACGTAGAATTTTCAAACATTTCCTAAAATCTGCCCAGACTAGATAAAAAGATGCAAGAGTCTTGAGTTTGACCAGTTTAAAAAACCTACGATTAGCCAAAATTGAAAAAAACATGGATCAGTTTTGAAGCAAGGCATACATCCCAAAAAAGATGGCGGCGTTGCAATATTTTGGGAACGGAGTAGTAGAACGGCCTGCCAGGTAGACCCCAGGACACTTACTCTTCTACGAGGAAGTTGTACCACTTTCTATGGTCTTCTGGGTTTTTTATTCAAGGGACAGCAAGGTCAAACGGAACGTTTAGATTCAGCGTGCACATGTATCTCACAATAAATAAACTGTCCAGGCACTTATTCTTAATAAAAATGACTATAAAAATAATACAATAAAACATGGTTAGTAAACCTATTAAAATAGCTCACAATGCTCAATGTTTCTCAGTAGACTAAGCGGGGCTCTGCAGCAACAAACACATGTGGTTTAGGTTATGCTCATATGCAAATTTGAGCAGTGCTGTACATCTGGGCTAACTGCTGGCGAAATTAGCCAAAGGTGCCATCAGATGTCTGTAGGAGGTTCTGTTCACTCATAATTTGTAGTCCTAGTTTGTTATTGCAGTTTGCAACATGGTTCCCTCTGCTTGCGGGATCGGGCTGCCTAACCAGTCTCATTGAGCAGGAGAATGGTCGTCACCAGTCCGGAGTGAAAATACCAACACAGAAAGTTGGAAACACCCCTAGCCTTAACGGCAACATAAGCATGGCACAGTCAAGAGTGCAGGCTGGAGGTGTTAGCCACCATGGCGGGGACAGCGGCATTGTCTGTGATGCCACCATGGCTATGGCACTGCAATGGAGAGGGTCAAGGACACCTGGGGTTGCCAGAGAAAAGGCTCACATTAGCCTGTGTTCTCATTTGGCTAGGTCTGCAGGGAAATACTGTTGTCTACCATTAGGGAGGTCACTGCAGTCCACAAAACCTGCATCGCTATTAAGTATTGTCGTAGGTTGGGGCAGCAGCACACTAGGGTACGAGGAGATGATGGGAGTCGAGAGAGGCCATGAAAGGGCTATTACGATGGATTCTTGTCTCTATCCAAGCCTACCCACTTCTCTTGCTTCAAAGAGAAGGGCTTCACTCACCTCTCTTCTGGCTGTTGGATTGAGCTGAGAAGTCAGTGTATGTCCCCTTCTTTCTAGTGCGATGAACAGCTGAACCTGTGACTGGGATGAAATAAGGCAGATCTCTATTCAGCATGCAGTCTTCTTCCTCTCTTCATTTAGGCTGCTGATGTAGAAAGTCTTTTCTTCAGTCCTGGAGTATAATCTCTACTCTTTCAAGCTGAATTGCTCTGCTTTTGGTCTCAGTCGTTCTCTCCCCCGCTTCCTCAGTAGCAAAAGGTGAACTCTGAATAAGCCAAAATGGCTTTATTCAGAAAGAGGGTAGGACAGCATAGCCTGAGTAGCCAGTCAGGTTTAATAGTCTTTGGAAACATTTGGAGGGAACGCATCTTTTAAATGCATCTATAAGTAGAAATTGTACAGGTCCGTGAAAACGGACTGCCGCAGGTGCACCGGCACTGATTTGCTTGAGAAGAGTAGACATTCCATAAGGTCCCCTTGGGTTTGTGAATTGGGACCAGACAGCACTCTGGCCAGTCAGAGGCTGTGGTGGAGCCCCTGCTTCTCTAGCAGACTGGGACACAGAATGATCAGGCTGCCCATTTGTTCTGTGTAAGGTTGTGGTTTTGGTGATGTGTTTAGCTATATACCTTTGTTCAGGTGTTGCAGTTGCACCTATAAAGTCTCAGGCTGGTCCTGGCTTCATATAAAGAAGCCTTCATGCTCATTTAGAAGTTAGTTAGGTAGATCCAAAGCAGACAGATACACTTTGGATTTACAAGTTTTTTATTAGATGTGCAACAGTGCAGGGGGCACACAGGGAATGGTACACAGCAGCTCTGAATACTGGTAGTACTTATGGAACACGACTCACAAACACGAGTTACACTTGAGGAATAGTAATGACAGCCTATGCAAGTTTACATAAGGAAAGACGGTAGGCAGAATGATCACTGGCCTGAACTCTACAATTACTGAACTGAAGCCACCCCCATTATCCATGTGAGGTGTTCATAGGGACAGTAGTCACCCATGATGAAAAAGCACCACTTTAGGTGTATCTCAATAACTCATCAGAGCATAGCACTCTGTTGGTGAGTAGCATCCAAAATAGGTACAACATCTGCCATTGGACTCGTGACATAAGTCTAATGCAAAGCAAAATATACTGGAGTAGTCAGAATGAGGAACATAGATACTGCGCCAGTCTTTCAACCCAACACTTATGTCATAAGCAACAGCTGTATAGTCATATGTTTCTAACATTATACATGTATTCAACCATTTCACTTAGATAAGGGCCATATATAATGTCCTTTAAGTGCTGATAAATGAATTTGCCCCAACCAAAAACGAGACTTTAGCAGAAATAAAGCAACAGCATTTTTGATACATTGAAAATATTGTTTGCGGCCATATCTGTAAATGGAGATCGAGAACGCCTAATTTATCTTGGACTGAGAGACATTGGAATTAAAATTTAAGATACAATATGCTAAAGCCTCATTAAAGAATTAAACTGGGTAACTACTATAATTATGCACGCTTACAGTCACTTCAGCACAGTTGGGCTACTCAGACAACAACGGTGGCACTGGTTTATTATTGAAAAAGTATTTCTGCCACCAATCAGATATGTCAGCGTTCAAAGCATATGGCATACTTATGGCATTAAAGCCTGTAACGTGTCAAAAAACAGTTCATATGTGGGACGCTAAGTAGCACCAAGTAAGAACTTTTTAAACTCCTGGTGGTATGAAGAGGTATTAGAGGGAAGAGGGAAGAGGTCCCTGAGGGATTCTCATCCATAAAACACATAAAAGGTGATGGGAGAAATGATTGCAATAAGTCTAACCGCTGGCAATCGCTCGTGGTAGCATTCCAACCCATTGTTCTTTTGCACACCATGCCACTTCCGTTTGGGCCCAGCCATATGCAAATTAGTTTTGACCCTGCCCCAATAGGTACAGTCCAGCCCGAACTGGCAGGCAAGGTGCTCCCTTAAGTAGAATCCAAGCAGCTCAGGACCGGTTTCACCCTGATGGGGTTCGTCTATTGTGTGTGCCTTGGTTCCAATGGCACAATGAGCACAGGACCCATGGAACTCTTGTAACCCAAGACCATTTTTGCTCTGATTGGGGCTCCTCAGTCGGATATAACTTGGTTCTACTGGGCACAGTGACCACAAAAGCCACGTCTGGGCGCACTCTTGACACTTAGGGTGGTACATCAAACACACAAAAGGTGATGGGAAGAATATCTCCAATAGGTCTAACCACTAGCAATTGCTCGGTTTGCGTGTTTGATGTACCGTCTTCTCAAAAATATAAGGGTGACTATATGGAGCTGATCAGGGAACAATGAATACATTAAATAAGGGATAAGGGGGTAGCATGGAGAAAAGTCAGGCGGAGGCTGTGAGGATAAAGCAGTTCGCATTTTAGCTTATGCCAAAACTAGCTTGCAATTCTTGTTAGTAAGTCAATTTCGACGCTGTACTTTTTCTATGGGAAAATTATGTAGGGTTAGAGTAGTTGGCCTCTATATCTGTGGTCATGTTATCTTCATGAAAACTCCATGTAGGGTCACATTGTTTTCATTTGGATTTGGCCCTGGTAGGTGCGGTCATCCCACGTACTCTATTTGTCAGGAGGACATTATTATAAAATATTCAGGAGACATCAAAATAAAAGGCACATGAATAGTGACCGTCATCATTCATGTGCGATTAAGGGAAATTCTAAAATGGTTTGTGTATCCTTAACGTAAATTCAGAACTAAAATTAAAATTTCATGCCCTTTATACAATTTTATTATACATATATGCTTTTAGAAGGCAATAGTCTGACGATGTAGAAAAAATGTCAGAAGACCTGTGATTTTAAAATGCTACTTACCATTTAATAGATATGTCCCAAGCTGTGCGGGGTGGCATTTGAAAACATGCTCGAATTGCCGTGGATTGGAAAAATGTCCACAAGCTACCGTCACCTCCCACGTGTGACAAATATCAGCAAATCGGTCACCATCTTGGACAGGTTTGTGCTGCAAATCAGAGAACGTAAAGTGTGTTTCTGTTTAGAACCTTATGGTTCCTAGGAATCACAGGGAAGCTCAGAGTGAGTTATGTGCTTTGCGTGTTTTTGTGTGCTTGTTTCTGTGGCGAACTGAGAAAAGGAAGACTGGTATACTCCAGGGAGGGTACATTTACAAAACCCAATGTTTATACATATTTCTATGATTTTCACATGGCTTTTATATCCAGTTATCTCCTACCGAACTGTGAATTCTTTGTATGTGGTAGTAGACGTCTTTTTAGGTGACAGGGTGTTTTGACGGTTCACTCATTCTTCATCAAAGGCGTACAGCTCAGAGAGTACTTTTACCAAAAGGAGCCACTGTAAATAGATAATATGATTTTCACATGACATTTGTTTCCAGCTGTCCCACTGCCTAACTGTAAATGAATTTCGTCTGGCTGCTGACTGCACACATAGGTTGTCTGTTTGCTTATTTTTCAATAGCTATTCGGTGGCCACCCTTGGCATGGATATTTGATATGGCTCTGAAGGGAGATCCAAATACCCCTTCGCTCCTGAATGAAGTCCAATCCAATACGGCACTGAAGAAACAGTGAAGACATACCAGTACAATGCCACCACCTTGACTTAATGTAGCAGTAAGATTAGTGACTGCAGCTGATGAGACAGTTCAACAGACTGAGATGTGTAGGCATCCTGTGGACACAGATTCCAAACCTAATGGGGACAATTCTATGTCAGGCCTGGAGGCGAGGATTATGCCTTCTTTTCTTCACTTTATTAACAGCAGCCAAATGACAACAGACTACATTTCCCATCAACCCAGGGGAAATCTGTAGTCAAAACAAATTGTCCAATCAGGAGTCCTGGGTCCACCAATCGGGGTCCTCCAGCTCACAGATAGTCTGCCCTCACTGGCCCTTCCTCCTCTTTCTTCGCTGCTCAGCAGCTGAGATAAGTGTTTTTCTATGTTCGCTTAGTTTATCCTGTGTGACCTAGTTTTGCTTAATAATTGACTATGCGATTGCTGTTGCTATGGCGCAATTCTGTACTAGCTGTTTGTATGGCGCATTTTCTGTAATGTTGTCGCGTGCTCTGGGTGATTCTCCTACCTTGTCTCTCCTCACGGAGTTCGAGCGCGCTCGGCTGTGAGGCCGTTTTTTACAAGCGAGCGGCGGCCCGCTCCGTTTCTCCTCAGGGTCTCTCGCGCACACTCCTCGGTGGCTTTTCACGTCGGGACGAGTGCCCGTCCCTCCTTCAGGTCTGCGGGAGCCGTCGCGCTCCTACGCAGACAGTCTGGTGCGCCCATACTCCTCCGCCCGTCAGGGGGCGCAGGAGGAGTTTCACTCGGAGCGCGCATTTTAAGCTCTGAAGAGCCTGTGCGCGCTCCGTAGTTGGGCTTGTCTGGCCTGAGGTTATGACCCCAAGCGTTCCGAGTGGATGTTATTAAAATAAACGGACGCTTGGCGGTATTCTTCCACGCTCCATTAGGCACAGTGGAGTCTGTATTGAATTTGATTACGCCCTCTGGGTCCTGTATCTTGATATTTTCAAGCACCTGCCCAGGCCAGCTGACAGTTTTTTATATATTTTTTCATTGCCACCAGACACCTGTGCTTGCCAAAAACTAACAGCGAGTGCTCTCGCCCATATTCTCGGCTGACACCCAGCTTGCAAGGATATCAGGGGTGGTTTTCCCCTTCAGTCTGACCCCCAGACCCCTACACATATACTTTGGTCCTACTCTGGCCCACGGGTTTTCCGTTGACGGCCGGTCATCATGGAATTTGAATATGATGACGATACCCACGGAGAGGAAAATGCCCTGACCTCTCTCCAATGGGACGAGGACTTCTACGAGGCAGTGGATGACTCGATTTATCGCGCCGTAGGGGAGGCAATGACGCCATTGGAAGAGCGCCTTACGCAGAGGCTTGATCAGGCGCTGGCGCGCTTTGCTAATTTACCGGTGGCTACCCCACCTTTGATGCCCGCGGCTGCACCCCTACCTGACCACTTGCCTCCTCCGACTAAGCGCTCACAGGACGCAGGAATGGATACTTCAGCCTTCGACAGGCTCAAACAAGCCTTTCTAGCCACCCAACCAACTCTTCCTCCAGTGGCCCCGGCTCCATCGCAATTCCCGACACCGACCACTCCTGAACCAGGCCCATCCTGCCCTAGTATCCAGTCGCACGCGCCAGATATCTCGGATATGTTTGATCCGGAAGAAGTTGTCCACCCACGTTCTTCCGACTGGGCCCCAGCGGATAAGGTGGCGGAATATGTGGCCTTGCGCATTAGGAAATCCCTAGACAAGGATGCCCGCAATTGCCTTAGGGCAGAGTGCCCGCGCCCTTCTTTGGAGGGCAAAGTGGCTTTAACCCCAGAAATCGATACATGCATGGCAACTTTCCTTCAAAAGTTCATGCGAGACCCCAAGAAAGGTATCGACAGATCCTGGCGGGCCTGCCAGGACAAACTCCTCAACGTACTCGGGCCCCTGACTAAAATCTTGGATATGGCCGAGGAGGCCAAGTCGTCAGGCTCCCTCATCTCCCCGGAGTCATTGTCGGGTTGGGCTCAGAGGGCTATTGTTTTTCTTGGAAACGCAAATTGCGCTATTTCAACAGAGCGCAGACGCTCCCTCCTTATCAAAGTGGACCCCAAACTCGGGGATCTTGCAGACACGGAAGCTGGTGCGGTGGCCCAAGGAGGTTTATTTGGCGAACCGTTCGTAAAAGAGTTGGGGAAGTTCGTCAATACATTCACCTCACTGGACAAAGCACAATCTACCATCAAGAGGGTTTTTCCCCGGGTTTTCCGCGGGGCCGGTCGAGGCAGGGGCCGCTCGACCGGCCGTGGTTCTAACAACCAGCCAAGAGGGCAAGGCTCTACCAGAGGCCACTACCAGGACCAGTCCCGTTTTGGCAACTTTTACCCTACAAGACGCAGAAGAGGCAAAGGTCGAGGCTTCCGGGGAGCTGCATCTTCTTCCACCGGTGAGTCTTCTCCCTTCTTCCCAACTAAGAATAGGGGGGCGACTGGGGAATTTTTTCCAGGCGTGGACTTCTGTCACAGGGGACCTATGGGTGTTACAGACTATTCAGGGGTTTCGCATGGAGTACTTCGGAACTCCCTATCAAAGATCCAGACCCCGTCCCCTTCAGTTTTCTCTCCACGATTCCGCATTGGTAGACGAAGAGGTCTCCTCCCTCCTCGCCAAAGGAGCGATAGTCCCAGCTTCCCTACACCCTCACGGCTTTCTAAGCAATTTATTCCTGGTGGACAAGGTGGATGGGGGCAAGCGCCCGGTAATCAATTTGAGCGATTTCAACGACTGGCTTGTCTATCGCCACTTCAAAATGGAGGGCATCCACCTCCTCAGGGACATGCTGCGACCGTCCGATTGGCTCGTCCGCCTAGATCTGAAGGACGCGTATTTGGTGGTCCCGATATTCCCGCCCCATCGGCGTTTCCTACAGTTCCTCTGGCGCGACCAGGTGTTCGAGTTCGCCTCCCTCCCGTTCGGCCTTTCTTCGGCCCCTTGGTGTTTTACCAAGGTTCTCAAACCCGTAGTGGAATGGTTGAGAGCTCGGGGAGTGAGGATGATCGTCTTTCTAGACGACCTCCTCCTTATGGACTCTTGTCCTCGCCGTCTTCATCGACATCTTCAGATGACAGTCAACCTACTCCAAGGCCTGGGATTCGTCATCAACGAGGCCAAATCCATGCTCTCTCCTTCGCAGAGTCTGACGTTTCTAGGCTTCGTGATCGACTCGAAGTCCTCCACTCTCAGTCTTCCGTCCCGGAAGGTGACGAAGATCCGTCACGAACTGAGACGTACCCTGGCCAAGTTACACGTGTCTCTCAGGGACCTTGCTCGGGTTGTCGGCTTACTTTCCGCCTCCATCCAAGCAATCTTTCCCGGTCCCCTTCACTATCGGGCTCTACAGCGCCTCAAGGCCTCCTACCTTCGGAAAGGGTACCCTTACTCCCACAAGGTGACTCTGTCAGCAGAAGCGAGAGAAGAAATCCATTGGTGGCTCCAACACATGGAAGCCTGGAACGGTCGCGCGATTTTTGGTTCTGCGCCAGACTTAGTTATAGAATCAGACGCCAGCAACCTGGGCTGGGGTGCCAGGTGCGGCAATTTTTCTACAGGAGGCTTGTGGTCTCCAGACGAGCGCAGATTGCATATCAACTGCCTCGAGCTTCTGGCGGGCTCTTTTGCGGTTCGATGTTGGACGAGAGATCGCATTCACTCATCAGTTCTCCTCAAAATGGACAATATTTCAGCGGTCCGCTACATCAATCACCTGGGAGGTACCAGATCCAAAGCACTCTCAGATCTGGCGGCAAGTTTCTGGCAGTACTGCCTGGATCACCACGTTTCGGTGACGGCGGAATACCTCCCTGGCCGAGAGAATTTGGTAGCAGATTTCCAGTCCCGCAATTTTCGGGATTCCAGCCTCTGGAAACTGGACTCGGAGATTTTTCAGTCCTTGAACGACCTTTGGGGGCCTTTTTCAATAGACCTCTTTGCCTCGAGGCTAGACCATCAGTTGCCTCGTTACTTCAGTTGGAGGCCGGATCCCCTGGCGGTGTCCACGGATGCGTTCCTCCAAGATTGGACACTGGAACTGGGTTATGCGTTTCCTCCGTTTGCGATGTTAACTCGCATCACAGCTCAGGTCCGCCGCCAGAGAGCGGAGTTGGTGGTCCTCTCTCCCCTATGGAGATCTCAAGTGTGGTTTCCAGTTCTTCTGGAACTTTCCTGGGATTCTCCAATCCTACTCCCCCTGTTCGCTCGTCTTCTTCTCAGTCCAGACGGGGATCCTCATCCTTTGGTTCTGCAGAACTCATTGCGACTTGTGACTTGGAGGATTACAGGGGACGATGGGAAGTCCCGGGCCTTTCGTCAAAGGCTGAGGAACTCATGTCTAAAGCATGGGCAGGCAGTACTGTCAAGCGGTATAGATCCGCTTGGGGCAGATGGTCCCGTTGGTGTCTGCGACGGGGTTCCAATCCCGTGGATGTAGTTCACATCCTGAATTTTTTAGCCCATCTAGCCTCTGAGGGTCTGGCTTATCGTTCTATAAATTCCTTCCGCTCTGCCATTTCGGCGGGTCATGTGCCAGTTGGCAATTGTCCTGTAGGGGAACATCCCCTTGTCTGTAAGCTGCTCTGAGGCATTCGTCTGTCTCTACCCCCAGAACCTCGCTATTCGGCTCTGTGGGATGTGAACCAGGTTCTAAATCTGTTTTTATCCTGGCAATCCAATAGGTACCTTACCAGGAAAGAGCTTTCTGCGAAATTGGCAATGTTGCTTTGCTTGGTTTCTTGTAGACGCGTCTCCGATGTTAGGGCCTTGGATGTCTCTTCCAGGATGTTTACTCCTTCGGGTGTAACCTTCACACTACATCGGCGGACAAAATGCCACACTAGGGTGATTTCGTACCCTGAGTTTCCTGATTGTCCAAAATTGTGTGTGGTCCGTTGTTTAAAGGCCTATGAAGACATGACTGAGGAGTTGCGGCCTCCTGGTGAACGTCAACTCCTCATTGCTCTCCGCAAGCCTTTCAAGGCGGTCTCCTCCCCTACCATCGCCAGATGGGTCAGGTGGGTTATGCAAGAAGCAGGCATCAACCTTCGTTTTTTTGGCGCCCACTCGGTCAGAGGGGCAATGGCTTCGAAAGCATTCGGCTTGGGTGCCCGTTTGGAGGATATCCTCAACGCGGCTGATTGGTCTTCGGACTCCACCTTTAAGAGGTTTTACTTCAAGCCTGTACTGGACATGGCTCACCTCGTGGTGAGCAAGCTTTGAACTAGCATAATCCTCGCCTCCAGTCCTGACATAGAATGAAAAATTTCCTAGCTAACGTAACGGAAAGTTTCAATTCTATTAAGGACTCGGAGGCGAGGATTATCCCACCCTTAGGGTCATTAGAAGACGCCCGCCCCGTATGTCAGTAAGTAATACATTTCAAGGTTTTTTAGTAAACATGTGGAGGGTTTTTTCTAAATGTGCTAGCTGTGATCTGCGATCCTACACTGTTTGCATCTTATTGTGTTTATCTCTTCTCAGCATTGAGCTGTGTTCTGTTCAAGATAAGTTTCATATGATTCATTGTCTGTTCTGCTGCATCATTTTCCATTTCGCGAGTTGATGGCTCCCTTTACTCCTGTAGGTTCGGATTCCCCGAAGCAAGATGCATGAGGATTGGTTCCTGGCTGTCTTCGCGCTCAGAAAGAGGAGGAAGGGCCAGTGAGGGCAGACTATCTGTGAGCTGGAGGACCCCGATTGGTGGACCCAGGACTCCTGATTGGACAATTTGTTTTGACTACAGATTTCCCCTGGGTTGATGGGAAATGTAGTCTGTTGTTGTCATTTGGCTGCTGTTAATAAAGTGAAGAAAAGAAGGCATAATCCTCGCCTCCGAGTCCTTACTAGAATTGAAATTTTCCGTTACGTTAGCTAGGAAATTTTTCATTCACCCCTTCTTCCTCTTGAGGTAATTAAAACATTACAGCATTAAGAAACATCTGCACTCGTACAGTTTATAGCTGATAAGCTATTATGATTGCGGTCTGCCAAGTCTGCCAAAATTGCTCCTAGAGAAGGATGTTGCTCAATTAATTGCTAGAGACATGACTTTTCACCAGCAGCACTTCATAAAACAAAAGTATAAGGAGTCCGTCCACTACGTAAATGGAAGATTGGTCTGACAAACACATAATCAAAAGTATGGTACAGGATGCTCTCTTCTAACATGTAAATGCAGCACAGTAGGTTCTAAATATTTGTCTGGGTAAAGTCAAGAGGGCTGCTTGACAATGCAACATGCACTTAAGAGTTGGGTGAAGGACAGATGTGAAGCTACAACTGAAAGTCATGTGCAAAACTGTTCCATATGAAGGAAGGGGATACTGAGCTCAGCCTGGAAAGAAGACCGCAGAGGCTCTTTTGGTTAGGAATTGTTTTGTCGTACTATGTTATATTTTGTTTACATTATGTTATGTTAGTTTATGTTATGTTGGCCTAACATAAGTTAGACAACTGAACATAATAATGTGATGAAAGATAAATATAAAGAACTTCAGATCAGGTCGTAATGAGTGATATTTGCTGTAGACAATAAGCACAAGTTACTAACTTGTGTAACGATATATCTGTAAGAGACAGTAGCTAGTGACAGATTCCTTACCTTAGAATATCCCCAGGCGTCAGGCTGGATCCGGAAAGTTTTTGCGTAGCAGTACCCTTGCGCGTCGGTAGGCGGCGTCGTGCGGCTCCGCGTCCGTCGTCGGCGTCGTGATCGCCGGGATGACGTCGCGGGCAGTACTTAGACGCCGCACCTGCGCGCTGACGTCAGTTCTGTACACGACTTTCCGCGCCAGGAACGCAGAGCCATGCAAGAAGCTGACATAGGTGTCTGAAAAATTCTAGGGCCCTGAAAGGGATGTCCTTAACCCTAGAAATCAGTTCGCAGAACGGGGAGGATGGGTGGGGCGGTAAGGAATCTGTCACTAACTACTGTCTCTTACAGATATATCGTTACACAAGTTAGTAACTTGTGCATCTGAAAGAGACACGTTAGTGACAGATTCCTTACCTTAGAATAGATACCCCAGCAATACCAACCCCGGTGGTGGGTCTGCGAACAAAGATCAGACAAGGAAGTCCCGGAGGACAGAACGGCCAAAGAAGCCGTCCCTCCGGACCTGACTGTCAAGGCAGTAATGCTTTGTAAATGTGTGCAGCGAGGCCCACGTAGCTGCCTGACAGATATCCTGCAGCGGAACACCGCGGCCCAAAGCCGTGGTAGCAGCCGTTGCCCTGGTGGAATGGGCACGCAGCCCAACAGGAGGCTCCTTCTTAGCCAAAGAATAGCAGGCTTTGATACACAAGGTTACCCAGCGGGAGATGGTTCTCTTGTGCACCGCCCGACCTTTTGGCGCCCACGTAGCCAACAAAGAGCTGGTCATCCACCCGGAAGTGTTGTGTGCGGTTGATATAAAAGGAAAGCGCACGTTTTGGGTCCAGACGGTGGAGCCTCTCTTCCTCTCTGGAAGGATGCGGAGGCGGAAAGAAGGTGGGCAAAGTGATGGTCTGCCCAATGTGGAAGGCAGTAACCACCTTTGGCAAGAAGGACGGACGCGTCCTAAGAACAACCTTGTCTGGATGGACAGACAGAAAGGGAGGTTTGCATGAAAGAGCCTGGAGCTCACTCACCCGCCGAGCGGAGGTGATGGCCACCAGAAAAGCTGTCTTCAAAGTAAGAAGACGAAGAGGACAGTTATGTAGAGGCTCAAAGGGAGCGCACATTAAAAAGGTAAGAACCAAGTTTAAGTCCCACTGAGGCATGACAAACGGAACAGGAGGGAAGAGGTGTGTAATGCCTTTTAGAAACCTGTTAACAACAGGGGACTTGAAAAGGGAGGGCTGATGGTACCCAGGGCATAACCCTGTTGGGCCAGGGAAAGAAGGAACAGAAGAACCTCAGAAAGAGGGGCAGAAAGGGGGTTCACAGCCTTTGCTGTGCACCATGCCACAAACTTGTTCCACCTGCAGGCGTATACCACCTTAGTGGAGGGACGCCTGGCTGCCAGAATCACATCACAAATTTCGGGAGGCAAGTCGAAAGGAATCAACTGCCGCCGCTCAATCTCCACGCAAGCAGGTGGAGGCAGGACAGGTTCGGGTGGAGGACCGTCCCCTGCTGCTGCGACAGAAGATCCTCCCGAAGAGGCATACGGATCGGGGGATCGACGCTCATACTGAGTAGCTCGGGATACCAAACTCTTCGAGCCCAGTCCGGAGCCACAAGGATGACTTGGGCCCGGTCGCGCCGAATCTTCTTCAACACTCTGGGTAGAAGTGGTATAGGCTGAAAGGCGTACAACAGACCGCAACTCCACTCGCGACGAAAAGCGTCGCCGAGCGAGTGCTGCCTTGGAAATTCCAACGTGCAGAACTGATGACATTGCGCGTTCTCTTCGGTGGCGAATAGATCTAACCAAGGCTCTCCCCACTGTAGAAAGAGTCCTTGCGCCACTTCCGAGTGAAGATGCCATTCGTGATCCATCATGCACCTGCGGCTGAGTTCGTCCGCCCTGGCGTTTAGGGAACCTGCCAGGTGTTGAACCATCAGGAAAATGCCCTGATGTTCCAGCCATGTCCAGAGGCGCAGAGCCTCCTGACATAGGGTCCACGACCCCACCCCGCCTTGCTTGTTGCAGTACCACATGGCGGTGGTGTTGTCTGTGAACACCTGCACTACTTTCCCTTTGACAGAGGGAAGGAATGCCTTGAGTGCAAGTCGGATCACCCGGAGCTCCAGCAGGTAGATATGGAGCCGGGACTCCGCCGGAGACCAGAGGCCTCTGATCTCCGCCTCTCCCATGTGACCGCCCCATCCCAGAAGGGACGCGTCCGTCACAACTGTGTGCTCTGGCTGGGGAAGGGAGAGGGATCTGCCCATGACCCATTGCCGGTTCGAGAGCCACCACTGCAACTGTCTTGCAGTCCCCTCCGAGATCTGAACGTGATCGGACAGATTGCCCTGGTGCTGCGCCCACTGGAACTTCAGGTCCCACTGCAGAGCCCGCATATGCCATCTGGCATGATCGACCAGCAGGATGCAGGAGGCCATGAGGCCCAGCAGCCTCAGGGTCATCCGTACCGAAACCCAGGATAAAGGCTGAAAGATCGGAATCATAGCCTGAATATCCCGGTCTCGCCGTTCGGGAGGATAGGCCCGAAACTGCGTCGTGTCCAGAACTGCTCCGATGAAAAGGAGCTGTGGAGAAGGAATCAGATGCGACTTCGGCACATTGATGGAGAACCCCAGCGAGTGCAGGAGTTCGGCCGTAGTCTGGAGGTGGGAGACGACTGCCTGGGACGAGCCCGCCTTCAGCAGCCAGTCGTCGAGGTAGGGGAAGACTGGAACCCCTGCCCGGCGCAGATGAGCTGCGACCACCGCCAACACTTTCGTGAACACCCGAGGGGCACTTGTAAGGCCAAAGGGGAGCACGGTGAACTGAAAATGCTCGAGGCCTACCGTGAACCGAAGGTAACGCCGGTGGGCCGGCAGGACGGGGATGTGAAAATAAGCGTCCTGCAAGTCCAACGCTACCAACCAGTCTCCAGGGTTGAGGGCAGTCAAGACCTGAGCTAGGGTGAGCATCTTGAACTTCTCCTTCCGGAGGAAGCGATTGACGTTCCGGAGGTCCAAGATAGGACGCATGTCCTCCTTGTCCTTTTTGGGCACCAGAAAGTAGTGGGAGTAGCAACCACGTCCTAGTTCTGGGGTCAGAACATGCTCGATGGCCCTCTTGGCCAAGAGGGCCGTGACTTCCTTCTGCAGAAGCACCAAATGATCCCCCGACATGCGGTGGAATTGAGGTGGCATGGTTGGGGGGGGTAGTCTCGAAGGGGCGGGAGTAGCCCCTTCGGACAATGTCCAAGACCCACCTGTCCGAGGTGATGGCACGCCAGTGGTGAAGGTGATGGCGTACCCTGCCCCCTACTGGCGTGCTGTGCACCTGAAAGGAGAAACTAGGAGGGCTTGGAGGCCGCGGACGGGGCGGAGGTGGTGGCCTGACCCGCACGGTGGTTGCCCGAACCGCCACGGCGGTAGGCACGTCCCCGGCCACGCGAAGACGCTTGTTGTGCGGGCCGGTGGCTGGGCTGCGAACGTGACTGGGCGCCCCTTCCGTGGCCACGAAAGGGGCGAAAAGCAGAGGTTAGCGGAGGGCGCACAACAGAAAGGCCCAGGGACTTGGCAGTAGCCCGTGAGTCCTTAAAACGCTCCAGCGCATGGTCTGCTTTGGAACCAAAATGACCGACTCCATCAAAGGGCATGTCCATGAGTGTATTCTGGACATCACCCGAGAAACCAGTTGTTCTCAGGAGGCGTGGCGACGCAGCGCCACCGTCGTTGCAAGCGATCTGCCCAGCGAGTCGGCGGTATCAAGGCCACAACGTATGGTGTATTTAGCCGCATCTCTACCTTCTGCAATGGTGCGGGTAAGCAGTGTCTGGACCTCCTCAGAACACTGGGGCAAAACAGTCGCCACCGAATCCCACAGGGAGTGGGTATATCGGCCCAAAAGGCAAGCGGTGTTGACGGACCGCAAGCCAGCACTGGAGGAAGAAAAGCCTTCTTCCCAAATTGGTCCAGGCGTTTGGATTCCCTATCCGGAGGGGCGGTAGGGAAGGCGGTTTGGGAGGCAGAGGCTTGGACAACCAAGCACTCGGGGGTGGGATGTTGAGAGAGAAACAAGGGGTCGCCCGGAGCAGGGCGATGGCGTCGGGCCACGTTCCTATCCACAGGAGCCCCTGTGGTGGGCTTGGACCAGGTGCCCAAAAGAACGTCAGACAGTGCATCATTAAACGGCAGCACAGTCTCCGAAGAGGAAGCTGCCGGCTGAAGCACTTCGGTCAGGAGATTAGTCCTGACAGCCACAGTAGGCAATTGGAGGTGCAAGGCTCCAGCTGCTCTACGCAACACCGTTGCGAAATTTGCTCCTCCTCCGTAGCCACGGGAGGAGACAGCATGCCAGTGTCAGGGGAAGTGTCTAGACCACTAACATCCCCAAGTTCCTCTGCCCAGTCCTGATCATACTCACACTGCTGTGTGAGAGGGTCTTCCGACCCCTCCCAGCTCTCCTGGTCCTCCTCTGGTTCAAAATATGGAGGAGGAGGGACATCTGGGACCCAAGGTCTCATCAGCGCCGGAGCCGGCGTCGAGCGACGTCGGTCCGGCTCCATGTTCGGAACCGGAGAGAACCGGGGAACGGCACCGGGGAGATCGGCGCCGGCGGAGGCGTGGTTAGGTCAACCGGCGTCGATCGGGGTTGCGGTAGCACCGGAGCCGGGATCGAGGCCGGGGCCGGAGCCGGGGCCGGGATCAAGGCTGGCGGGACAGGCGACGCCGGGACCGGAGTCGTCGGCGACGCCGGAGCAACCCCATCAGGGCCCGCGGGGCCCGAAGGCGCACCGGAGGGACCTTGAGGCCCGAAGAGGCGGGCCATGGCCGACAGGAATTCCTGTATCTCGGCCGGAGTCGCCCCGAACCCGGGAAGGACGGGTAATGCGGGGGCGGCGCCACAGGCACATCCGGAGCCGCGGGGACGGTGCCGACAGGGGCCTCAGCCGAGTCGCGAGACCGGCGAGGCGAAGTCTTAGAGCGATGGTGCTTCTTAGACTTCTTGTGCTTCGACTTACCCGAGGAGCGCGAAGACTTGGACTCCGACGACCGGCGGGGCTCCGCGACCGGCCCCTCGACCTCTCACGGGACCGGGGCTTGGTGCGGCGCGGAGCCGACTGCCGGACCTCCAGGAGCTTTCGAGACCGCTCTCGCAAAGCCTTCGGGTGAAGTTTCCGGCAGTCAGGGCACGACTTCGTGTCGTGGTCTCGGCCGAGACAGTAGAGACACTCTAGATGCGGGTCTGTGATCGACATCATTCGACCACAGGCACCGCATGGCTTGAAGCCGGGCATCCCTACCGACACCTAGGAGTCGAGAAGACTCGAAAAGAAACAGTGAAAAAATACACCAAAAATGTAGTCAAAAATTGACTAGGGCACTGCTCTTCCCGGATCTGCGCTTACTGGCGCGGAAAAAGAAGAACTGACGTCAGCGCGCAGGGGCGGCGTCTAAGTACTGCCCGCGACGTCATCCCGGCGATCACGACGCCGACGACGGACGCGGAGCCGCACGACGCCGCCTACCGACGCGCAAGGATACTGCTACGCAAAAACTTTCCGGATCCAGCCTGACGCCTGGGGATATTCTAAGGTAAGGAATCTGTCACTAACGTGTCTCTTTCAGATATATATGTTTTGTATGTGTTTGATCATCTATTTAAATCTAACTCACCCAAAATGATTTTGAAGCCAGTGCAGATTCATGCAGGAAGATGCAACTATCGACAAAATGAAAGGGGGGAAAAAGAAAATGACTGAACAGCAACTCATTTGGAGGTTCTCGTCTCTCCTAAGATAACAAATATACCCATCATTGTCTGGTTCGAAAGCACAGCTATCGCCAGACAATTATGTGAGCATCACTAGAGAGGGACTGGGAGCCATGAGTACATGTTTTGATTGGGCAGAAGTTGTGTGCTTCCACAAAAGGTGCTTTCCCTCCATGCAACGGTGATCATTTTGTTCATTTATCCAGCTGCTTGAGCTTTAAGGGGCATACTCATGACACTGGAATGCTGCAAACGTGTCTTAGACAACTAGAAAATGTATGTTGTTTTTCTATGCCAGCAGTACAGATGGGAAGAGGGCAGTCATTAACATATATAGATTTTTAGGTCTGGCTTGGTAGAACAACTCTCACCTGGCCTTTAACCTACACCAAAATAATTCTACAGGTCTCTGCTTCCATAGAAATGCATGCTCATTTCCATGCTACTTACTTGTAATGCTTTATATTGCCATACAACACTCTTTTTCAAGCCACACCTGTTGGCATTGCCAATGCTTGTTTTAAATATGGGATCTGTCTACTCCAATACAGTTAAATGGATGATCTGACCCATGTCTACCAAAGTGCTAGTATTTTAAAATCAGAGGCGCCAGGGAGGAGGCCTCGCTTCTAAGGAGGAACAAGAGGGGTCGAGGTAATGAACCCTCTGTCCAAACTCAAGAGAGGGAGGGAGCCGAGGGGGCGGGGCAAGGAATGGTTCAAGCACAACACAATTGGGGAAAGGGAGGAGATGGAAGAAACCTTTCTTCCAAAAAAGAGGGGTGGAAACCCCTGGAAATCATTTTCCGCCCACGAGCTGGACTGAGATCAGTAAATACATCACGATCACCATCTCTTGCATGGCACAGTTACAAAAAGAAAACAAAGTGTGTGGTGGTGTGGGGGTATTTAAAACTGGGGAATGGAACAGATAAGAACTGCCGTTATTTTTTTTAGAGAATGGAAAATGAAGGACGAGGAAGATTACATTTTCAACGAGACATCTTCCTTCTTACCAGGGGGGCCGGGAGGAGTGTAAAATAGTCCGGTTATTTTTCGTGGGAGGGAGGGAAGGCACTCCATGGGGAGATGCAGCACCAAAGCTGCAAGTAAAAGATAAAGTGTGGCGCTCGTGAAACAGGCGCCGCGCTAAGAGTTAAAGTATGTTCTCAGTTATTTAAAAAATGGATGTGGGGAGCCGCACTATGCAGAACTAAAGAAAGGAACGACCACCATACTTTAAAAAGTAAGTACATAAATTAAAGCAGCGCACCACCGAAGCTGCAAGTAAAACATAAAGGGTGGCGCTCGTGAAACAGGCGCGGCGCTAAGAGTCAAATTGTTTCCGCGCTGCAAAAAAAGAAAGTAAATAAATTAAAAATAGCATTTCATACGTATCTGCACCCATGGTGCGCTGCAACAAAAGAAATAATCCAAAATTGCGGCCGCAGTGCATCTATTCCAGGCAGAGCGGGCGACTGAAGATAGGCGCGGTCTCTATAAGCATGCAGCAGACCGGGAGGAGTGTAGAATAGGCAGGTTATGTTTTGGTGGAGTGAGAGAAGGCACCCCACGGGGAGATGCAGTGCCGAAGCTGCAAGTAAAACATAAAGTGTTGCGCTTGTGAAACAGGAGCCATGCTAAAAGTTAAAGTATGCTTTCAATTATTTTAAAAAAATGGAGGTGGGCGAGCCGCGCCGTGCAGAACAAAAGAAATAAAATAAATGAAAAATACCATTAGGGTCGGGGAAGTGAGGTCGGGTAGTGCATCGCTTCATGCCTGCAACATCAGCTTATTAAGAAAATAGAAATAGTGCTCAGAAATTGTAAATGAAACACACAGAATAAGAGCACATGTAAGACGGGCAGTCCTTTTGGAAGGTTACAAGAGTAGAAAACGAGGGACTACTAAACAAAGTAACCAAAGAAAAAAGAGCATTTACAAAAGACAGTCACAGGAGCCAATTGAAAACATGGATGGGAAATGGGCGGAGCTTAATGCCCATATCCTGAACACAGAATGTCTTGAAGAGACAGCCCAAGCGCTGCCTAGACGAGACCTAAAAATATGCATACGTTACAGATGATATTTATTGGAATAAGAAATCTATTGTGTTTTCATTGGTAAAAATACAGGTGTGTTCAGTAATATGTGACTTTCTCTCACTTGTCAGACTCGAACATTCATCACTTTGTAATTTCATTGTCATGCCCTGGCACCGTGGGTGGGACCAGCACTTGGTGTAACTCAGACCACAAGGACTACACTCTTCTTTTTTAAAAATCTTTTTATTGGTTTTCAAGCATAAGACAAAATACAGGTACAGTGTTTTGGTCAGCAGTATTGCAATACAATTTTCCACAGATATTACATTAACACATGCAGAAGCGTCTTGCATAGGGCCACTTGAAGGGCAAGGTGAGTACTGCGGTGAAACAGCTTACTGTTAAGTGAAATAGTGTGTGCTCAATCTCCTTGCCTGCTTGATTACGGTTCACAGGGCATTAGTGTCCATAGTAGGATCTGTGGCGTTGTCTTGTCTTAATGTGAAATGTGTGCTGCTGTTTGAGAGGGGATCTGGGTATAGGAACCACAGGCAATGGCAAGTAGCCATGATGGAGCATAGTGATGGGAAAGGGAAGTTTAAACTAGGGCTAAGAAGAAAAGTAAAACTCTGCCCAACTCAGGTCACTCCTGCCCACCCTTAGCTCCCACAAGGACAACACTCATAAAGACCACGGACAGTTGGAAGAGGAGTTCAGCTATCTCAGGGTCAACATCCCTGCTGAGAGGAAACTGTACATGACCTCTTGCACAACAACTCCAGGAAATCTATCTTTGGTGGGCAAGATGCCTTTCAGCACGCATACATAGAGGGTTTGGTCTGGATATCTCCTGTGACCTTCTGTTGTGGCAGAGATCCATTCTGAACTGACCCCTGACAATACTTCTCTGTGACAAACATAAAAGGTGACATGTCAGTGCTTCAGTGAACTTTCAGCGGAGGTCAGGGTGTCACACTTTTCAGTTCCAGAAGTGATTGTGTGCCTCCATACTGGTGCTGCTCTATTCCTCATCTATGATACATGCTCTTTGTGGTTACCTGGCTACAGTGTTGTGTCTCTTCCTTCAATAGGAGCAAATAACAGCATTACGCTGTTAACAGTCTCAACCCATTGACCCTTGTGGCTTGCTCAGCCCCCCTCCACTTTCAGTGGAGAATGTAGTCCGAGTTAGAGTGCCCAAAAGGAATGGGGAAGGTGTTCCAGAATACAGCTTCTGCAGCTTTCTGTGCAGATGCAGCACAGGGGGCTAGAAAGGGGCCACTGAAAGGGCCTGTGTGCTCAGCACATTGGGCGAGTGAGGAATGGTTGTGCCGAATTCCTAATGCAGCCCATGTGCTCATGTCCTCATACAGGCCAAAACGCCACAAGCACACTTTGGGCTCTGCATCCTTTTTCGAGGAACCAGAGCAGTAAGATGGTAACAGTCATCTCAATATACTCTGACTACTACCCTCTTTTTCATCATTAGGCAGTAGATGGCTGCATACATTTTTTCAAAGGAGACAGACAGCACTTCTAACAAAATATGGAGGTGGTGAATCAAAATTGTCTCATGAACTATCAATGACTGATAAATGTTTTGCCTTCTGTCATGCCAGGAAGCCGCTTTATCAATGCCTTATCCAGGGTTGCAGCCTTCAGTCAGAATGGTTTGCTTTTCAACCATAACCAAAAAGACATTTATAGACCTCATGTAATTGATTCCTGGATACAGCGCCAGACTTTGTGTTAAGGTGTCCAAGTATTGACTGACAATGTGGTGAATTTTCAAGAGGCGGTCCGCATGTGTTTGTGTGCCATAAATTTCACAACCCAGGAATAACTCACATGAATCAGGTCTTTTTACAGTGCAGATCAGGCCAAAATAAGAGAAGAACATTTATGTAGAGTACCACTGAAAATAAGCTGAATACATTTTCTGCACCACTTTAATGTATTATTAAGTAACAGGAGGGTTGCAATTAACTCAAACTTTCAACTGTTACTCGATGTTACAGGTATTTATAGTTTTGGAATAAGTTAAGCCAATCCCTGTGGCAGCTTAACCCTATACATATACATTACCTGCGGCAGTCGCCAGTAGGTAGTTATAGTTAGGACCTAGGTTCCATAAACGGAGCGTTTATTGGGGGAGTGGGATGCACGCGGCCCCCCTCCCCAGGCCGCTGTCGGCTCCGGGGACCGCCACCCCTTGGAGCACGGCCGTAAGAATTAAGTGGAGGAGGGCCGCAGCCCCCCTCCCTGAGTTGTTATTGGCCCTTAGGATCCCCTCTCCCGGGGCCATTTATTTAAAGAAAGAGGTGGGGGCCACGTGTGTTCCCCCTACCCAGGCCTATTTCAGTCCCGGGGACCCCATCTCCCAGGGCAGAGCGTTATTTTTAGGGGGAGGGAGGCACGCATGGCCCCCACCCCAGGCTTATTTCAGCCCCAGGGACCACATCCCCCGGGGCCTGGCCTAATTTTGAGGGGGAGGGGAGCGCGTGTCCCCCCCACCCCCTTCCCGGGACAATATCGGCTCTGGGACTCCATCTCCAGGGTCTTGGCATTATTTTGAGGGGTACGCATGGCCCCCTTCCCAGGTCAATTTCAGCCCCAGGGACCCTATCCCCCGGGGACCCTGCAACATTTTTAGGGGGAGGGGGCGTGCAGCCCCTCCCAGGGCCGATTTTGACACTGGGATCCTCCTTCCTCAGGACCCGGTAGCATTTTGAAGGGGGGGGGGCCTGTGGCTCCCCCTCCCAGGGCTGATTTCGGTCCCAGGGACCCCATCTCCTGGGGCCTGGAGCAACAAAAAGTGGGTGCCCTGGTGCCCATCCAGGGCACCCACCATACTGTTGTTAGGGGCTGCGGGAGGAGCTTCAAGGCTCTCGCGTACCCAGCCTGCTCCCCGCAAACAGCGGGAGCCGGTATTGCTCCTGCCCACAGGGAGCAGCTAATAATGCTGCTCCCTGCGGGTGGGAACAATCTTTTGATCTCTTTGCCTGCCCGCATCACTGCGGGTAGGGAAACAGATCAAAAGTCCTCTCCCAGCACGCAGGAGCATTTCTGAAGCTCCTGTCCGCTGGGAGCGAACTTGGTGTTTGCTTCTGCTTCGCGGAGTTTTGAAATTGCTCCCGTCAAGCGAGATCAAACATAGACTTCCCTCTCCGTGCCACTGTGGGCAGGGAAAACACTAATTCCAGGAGGTGGGCTCCCTAGGGCTCTGGAGGCTCGAGGAAAGGGGCCACGCAGCCCCCTTCCCTTTTATGAAAACAGCCCTGAGTATTGGCTCCCCGGGGCGCCTAATAAATGAATGGGGTCCAGCAGCTATTTTTTTCCCCCAATCCTGCAAGAGTCTCGTAGGATGACAGCATTTTTTGCAATTTCTTTTTCTTTTTTGGCTCCGAGGGTGGGGTGTGGGAGGGGTCCCTTTGGGTTCCTCCCCATGGGGCCTAGGAGGTCAGGGTACCCCTACCATGCCTCCATATAGCTATATTTTTTATAACGTCAGAACAGGGGACTAAGTCCCCGAGTCGTGTAATGACTGCCAACAACATTTTTCTCATGTTGCTGGCAGTCTCGAGACTCTCGCGGACCCAACTGCCAATATATACAATTATTTTTTACCCTTAATATCTCAAAAACTACTGAATGGATTTAAACCAAATCACAAAAAGCACAATCTGCGAACCAAGAACTAGCTTCCTGCAGAATTTGGTGTAACTGCGTTCAGCAGTTTTTGCTGCAGGCTTGTCTAAAGAAGTCAATGGAAAATGCATGGGGATTTTGCGTTTTGGGACCCCTCCCTTTTTTCTCGGCACCCGCTTGACGGACACCCCAAAACTTTCCAGGAAGGAGCTAAGGTGGATGAACTTTTTTTCTGGGAAGATTTATCAAACGAGGCCAAAGATATCACTAAACCAAAAATAGTTTTTTCTATGGAAAAGCAGACCTAACTATAATAACTTAGTGGCAATCGCCACTAGTGGATGGATGGAATGATGGATGGATAGATAGATCGATAGATAGATATCTCAGACATATATATATATATATATATATATATTCAGATCCACGAAGAAGGGTCATTCCGGGAACGAGCCCATAGTTAGGTGGTGCGTGCTGCCGGAAAACCCAAAACCGGCATTATTATCCAAAATTGTTCCAAGTAAAACGCACTCTCAAAGTCTTGGATGCTAAGCAGGAAGCTCTTTATTACTCGTTACGCGTTTATATATATATATTCTTTGGATGTTTGCTGTTTGAATTCTCTGTTCCTACATTGCTGAGGCCGCCCTGCAATGGTCATGTGCCCCTGTAACACGGAGATCATTTTGTGCCCTGGAGTCAGAGTGGGAACCTGACTCGCCTCCTCCATGAGAGAAGAAAAGGATTGATCCTAATGTAAATGACGAGTGGAGGACAGCAAGGGAGGTGAGAGGGGTATTTATACCACCTTTTGCTGGTTGTGGATGATGACGCAGCAAAAGATATCAAGAGTGACTGTGGCAGCACAAATATATCTTGAGCAAGCGTACGCTGGAAATTAACTTCTTTCAACCATGATGGCAGTGCTGTTTGAATGCATTGAGCTGTGATTAAAATACAAAGCACTTCAGTCCGATTTCATTTTCACATGTTTTCCACATGCATTTTGGGAAATGTATTTTACCAAGACTAATGAACTACCAAGTAGTCTGCCCTTAAAAGCACATGATCATTTTACATCTGAAATGTTGCTCACCTGTGATAAAAGCTCCCATGAGAGCCGAAACGCGTCAGGAAAAGAATGAGGCTGCCAGTTTCAAAATGTGCAATAAAGCGCTCAGTCATCAACATACCGACCGTCAGCCTAATCTTTATATTATAAAGATGTACAAAGTAGCAGGGCAAGACTGGCCGTATCGAGCACCGGGTGTCGTTTTCCAGGTGGGCCGGCCGGAAGGGTGGGGGCGGTCGTGCAGCAGTACTGCAATATCTGCCCTTATAACAAAAGCGGGAGCGGTGCTTCTCACTAGCAACCCTCCCTCATCCCTCACCACTACTGCGGCTGGTCGAGCAGATTGCCAGGGCTGGTTGCTGTTCCTAGTCCGGCCGTGCCAAGTAGACCCTTATGACGTGTGCATATGCGTCATGGGCATGAGCAAAACAAATTTAAGGGAAGTGCCACTCCAATGTTTGTACAGAATTTGTACAAACATTGGAAAAGGTATCTGGACAGGGGTGCACAGACACCATGGTAGTAAAGAGATTGAGCTGACTCGTTATGTGATCTGGCTATAATTACTTTCCATTTCTTTCACATTATAGTGTTGGTCTGCCACTGCAATTCACGTGTGACACAAAAACCTAGACAGGGGTCGGGAAATGGGGGGAAGTGAGTGTGAGTGTGTGTGTGTGTGTGTGTGTGTAAGCCTCTCAAAGTGAACAATGCACACTGGCATAGGTTGGGAGATGCTTCAATATTGTGCACATGTAGAGGACACCAAACACTACCAAATTATGGGTCTGGCTTACAATTTAGTGGTAACTGAAAAGTCTCCAATTTCAGGAAGCAATGGTAACTGTGGATTAGAATCCACCAATTAAATTTCCTTATCATACCATCCCTATGATGGCAAAATGAATTCCATATTGTACACCATAATTTAGCATTCCCTCTGAAAACTGGAGTATTTTCAGCTCCAGCTCAACTGTAATTCAGACCTTAAGACAGGACACATAGTTTGAGTTTAATTGGGTGGTGGTGGCTTCAAAGGAAAAGTATGAGTAGCAGTCTTTGGACTTACAGAACTGACAGAATTGATATGGCAGAATAGGAGTCAGCAAGAAGGGCACATGGTCAATAGTAAGAAGGCAACCGTAGCATTCTAGTTACCAGCTCACGATATAAGGAAGGGTAATGTTTGCACACAACAAGGCACTGTTTCTTGTCTCAAACAGAATGAAGACAATGCTGTCCAGAATTTTCTATTTGGGGGGTGGGAGGGGCAAAAGATGTGCAGACATTTGCAAAGTAATTTTATATATACTGTTTGCCTAGCGGTGGGAAAGAATATGCAGCAGAATTGAACGAGTTTTTCGACTGCACCTATTTTTGCTTTCTGGGGCTGATAGAAAAAGTGAAAGCACTGGCAACACCACATCAGGAAACCAGATAGTTGAGCTTACAGGAGCTCTGAGGTTACCATCCCAATGACAGCTCTGGGGTTAAAGATCTAACATGCTTCACACAAGAGAAACATAGCGATATCAACCACTGCCGTCTGATGGCTGCAAGAGGTATGTAAAAACTAGACAAATTGCTATGCCACCCAATGAATAGACTATAGTGAAGAAATTGTCACTTTTTCTGTCCTCGAAGCAGTGGTCGAAGTGGGCGGGATCGGCAGGGCACGGCGTGCCCCTACTTCTTTAATTAAATAGATTCCGTTCCCCTACTTTTTTTTTTTTTTTTTTTTAAACATGGGTCCCAGGACTGCAGAATTAGCCAAGGGTGCTCAGCGTCGGTGGCCGTTCGGGGACGGGCGGGTGGGCAGAGAAGGAAGAGGACTCTATCTTTTCCTTCTTGCACAGCGAAGACCAGGACGGTGTGCACTTCCGCTCTGCCGCTGGCAGCTGTCCCCCTAGCCCCCTCTCTCTCTTTCTTCCCCTTCTTCCCTCTCTTTACGTCTAGCTTCTCCTCACTTAGTGAAAATCGTGACTTCAACAAACAGGGTTCTCACCCTCTCTTTTCTCCTTTCGTGTATTTGTTCCCTTGTGAAATGGATCCAAAAAGAAAATCACTTTTGATGGAAATGCGTCTATTTGACATTTTTCTATTCCAAAGTTCAGCCTCGGGAAAAGGTTCAAAATATGAGAAATAAATAACTAAATAAAACAAGACATAGTGGTCACAAAGTGGCCAGATTGGTTTTATTCACACCCAAACATTAGCGCCCCTTTAGAGTTTGCCAGTGAAGCGCTACTTTTATTTTCTTGTCTTTCTTTGATAAACATTGTTTTCCCGGGGTGGGAAAGTGCAACAATCCTGGAGGTACTCCAATACCGGGTTAATGGGTGGATTGGAAAACAAAATGCGTACCGCGGCTCTATGTTCAGGGATGCGGTCTTTTTAAACCATATTGCTCACGTTTTGTAAGGATATAACCAATGGACATTGAAATGAGTCCCTTCCGGGCACTGTAGTTATGTCCTTAACTTTTCAGGCAAAAACACTCACTGATTTCTGAATAGTGAGTGTAAAAGCATTAAAGTAACTGTGTTGTTCCTGCTTACATTTCACATGCTTTACTTAATCTTGCATTCCATATGAGCGATTGGTTTTTCCAGGATGTTGTTACTTTTTTTTTTAGGCAGCATATTACTCTTGTCTAGTGCGTAATTTGAATTGAGTCGCATCCAGGTGTTTAAAGCGGGGCACAATTGGGTTGTAGTTGAAGGCAGTGCGAGTTTCTCTCAGTGGGACAGTATGGTGTTAAGTGGGGGAGAGGATGTGGCGCAATGGCCAAAGCTGCCAAATTTGGGACTGGGGAACCAGGTTCAGACTTCATGACCAGTCCCCCAGACCACTCTCCTGAGGGATCACATTCCCATGCTAGACCTTAGAAGGCCCCGCTAGACCTTAGAAGCCCTGGTGTCTTGTTGTTTTGGGAAACAATGGTTCTGGTGTGGCCTAAAGGTCCATTCAGAAGTGACCCTGTAGGGGGCACTATGATTGAGAGTAGGAAGTTAATTCTTAAAAGAGAGCGGTAAGTAATATAAAGAGGGAAATGTAGGTCAGTATATGACAGGTGTTTATTCCAAAACAATAGTATTCAGGTGCTCACACAATAAGTGACAATAAGCGTGACGTGAAAAGTGAGGGTGATATTAAAATAAAGACATTGCATTGACAACAGTAGTAGGAACTCCTTTAGAAGATTTTTACAGAGTAAAAGGAGTTCATGTTGTAAGGGGTCGATGAGCGTTTCGAACTCAATTATTTGAGTTCATCTTCAGGACATAAATAGGTGAGCAAGCTGAATTGCGCTTGAATGCATGTTAATTAAATGCCTGGGATGGCAAGCACCTGAGAACCGCTGCAGGCCTCATTTTGTGAGCGCGGGGACTGGGCGCGAAAGCAGTTAATTTTACATCCGGGGTGGCAGGCGTCTGTGAAACGCTGCGCTTCTCTGTATTTGAGCGTGGAGACTGTTGTGCAGAATCAATTCTAGAGGAGCAGCTGGCCTCTGTACGGCATCGTTCAGTGCTGCAACCTTGAAGTCCTATCCACCACAATCCATACTGAAGTTCACCTCCAGTCTTGCTGGCAGACCTATGAAGCAGCACACCCTAGACCAACAGTAACTGTCACTGAGGTCACAGGACCCTTGAGAAGGGCCGGCTCTAGGGTGGTGCGAACGGTGTGACCACACCGGGCGCTGACTTCGGGTGGTGGAGTCGTGATTGAAAGATATTATGGTTTTAAAAGCACTTGCTGCCTCCTTCCTGGCCTCCAGCACGTTTCGGCAACAATAAAAATGTCATGATAACTTCGGTGATTAATGTTCTTCCTAGAGAGAGATAGATCGGAGTTTTGTCTAGTGGAAGTTTTGACTCATGGAAAGGTAGCGCAGAGGATTAATGTACCTGCTGAAAAGAACTTGTACCATGCAGATCACAAAGTGCAAATAATGTAAATAGGTCAATGGGTTACTGCTTTTGTCAGAGAGATCCTTTTGTTACTTGCAGTTTAATAGTTAAAATCCTAACATGGAACAGTGAGCTATTAACTGTCATCTAAGAGCTGCATGCAAACTGCAAGGTATAAATTAGAGCGTTATGTTTTTTTTCCTCCCAGTTTTTGATTATCCTAATGTTGCAAAAAGTGTTCATTTGGATAGAAATCAATTCTGATTATTAAAGAGAACCACCAACCATGGTATTACGATTTAAATTCTGCGTTTGTGTTACTCAAGACCAATCACTATTAAACTATACGGCTCACTAGTATGGTTGTCATGTGACTCCTACACCTTGTACTCCTTTGTCTTATGTATAATTTCCTATATAGTGATTTACACACGTATGATTGATTGTCTCTCTGTAATGTGTGCGATGTAAAGTGCTCTGCCACCCTTCACTGGTATGAGTGGTGCTGTAAATCAAATTAAATGCATCTGAGAGAGAGTGTGGTTATGGAGACTACCGGGGCACTGTTAAAGGGTGGTAGTGAGGGAATCCATGGTGGAGGGTGTCATTGGGGGCACAAACAAACATTGTCGCACAGGGCTCCACCAGCGCTAAAGCCGGCCCTGCCCTTGAGGCCAGTCCGCCTCACCCATTGGTACCTCCATAGGCCTTGTTTCAGCAGTAGTATCTGCAACACAACTGGGATCGGCAATGCAGGATTTGCACGCACAACGAACTATGTTCGCAAACTCCAGTCTCTCTGCTTCATGCACAAGCACTTTTAACATGTGCTACCTGCTTTGGGGCCACTGGAATTATGCAGCAATGGAAGATAAAATTATGCCGCAGTGTTGACTAAATTATGCAGCAAAAAAGGCTGCAGCTTATGCAGTATATTTTCTGATACTTTATTATTTTGGCATTTTTACACATGCTAACAGTCTCTGCAAAGATTTTGCCTTATTAGTACCAGTGTAACCTACAAATGCAGCAGTGAGAAAGGTGAACAGTCAATCTTTGCAAAGTGCCGTCCACTTTACAGCAACACTAGTCACATTTTTTAGTAACTTTTGATCCGTTGAAGCTACAAACAATTTATTAGTTAAAATTGTCAGATTATGCAGCAGATGATGTATTATGTGGCACATATGGCAGAGCCATAATTATATAGAAAACATTTGCAAACTAGAATATTTTGCCATTCATGTTTGAACTGCTCTTGTGGAAAAAGAGAGGAGAGGTGCTGATGAGAGGGACAACATGGCTCGGAGACAAATAGCTTGTAATTATACTTTTAAGCATATTTGGGACCTTCTGTGATTGGAAACATATCCCACTTTGTGAATGTATTTTAATGCCAATAACTCATATTAAGCCTTAAATAATCATGTGTATCCATTGGTTGAATTAAATAATATAATAAGCTGTAACTGATCAGTGAAATGCCAAACAAATACTAAAAATTGGGATGTTTTGCGCATTCTGGCCACACCTCTGACTCCGCCCACTTATCCAATCCTCGGGTTATTCCCGCCCTCTGATTCTCCGCCCACAGTTCCCCTACTTTTTTTTCTCCACTTCGACCACTGCCTCGATGTCACACAAAAGACTTTAACTAAAGGGTTATGTAATGACATGAAAACATCTAGTTTTCACTACTTCATCTTCGTCCATGTCCTACATAGCCACTGCCCTGTCTGGTGGCTGTGGGGACATAATTCTTCTGCATAGCTTTTAAAATATGTGCCACCCAGCTCTCCTCGTCATTTCTGGCTATGTTCTTCCCTACAGCACATTCAACAATCTGAGAGACCACTGAAGGTGCTCTCCATTTTTACTGTGCTATTTGTTAACAAAGCTGCACTTAGCTGGAAGACCTGTATGATGGTGGCCTCTGCACCCTTCTCCCAGGTTCTGAGGTGACTGGTGTAATAGGAACTGTATTTCAATACTATGGACCTTTTTACCTGTACTCTTCAAGGGAGACTACCTGTTGGCTCTCCTGTTGAAAAGTTCAGGTCCTATAAGTGAGGCCCACTGTTTATCCTCGTGGGTAGCATGTGTGTATGGTGAACTTGCATCACTTATTCTTTGACATACCTAAGCATATGCAAATCCATACTGGAATAAAGTTTTACAGAATCTCAGCCCATCGTAATATCCTCATTACTTAGGCGCAGAGACGTTTTAAGGCATGGGCAAAGTGGGCTCTGGCCCAGGGCCCCAGCCTTTGAAGGGGCCCCCTGATAGAGCCAACTCTGTTCTGCAGAGTCTTGCCCTGATGATCTTGAATAATTCTTAAACAGATTGTTGCAAATAGTGTTTTTCTTTCATTTATTTTTCATCTAGGTAATATGTGAGAGTCTGGTACAGACATTTTGCAGACAAATGTTGTGTTTATGTTTCATGCAACATCCATAAACAAGTTTATTTTTGATGGAAACAGGATGTGACATGTGAGAAATGGGAGGGTGTCACAGAGCTTATTTGCAGTAATTGTAGTGATCTGGTGCTGTGTTACGATATTGGAAACACACATCACTATCCCCGAATATTAGATATAAACACATTTAGAAGTTTGACCAGTGTGCCTATGCTCTGTTAGTGACCTGGCCAAAGAGGGCATGAAAGAGATGAAACTGGATCATAAATTCAAAGCTGATCCGAACAGGGGCCCCCAAAATACGTTTGGCCCAGGGCCCCCAAAATCCTTAAGCTGTCTCTGCTTAGGCGGAAGGATATACGATATCAGACTTTCAATGTGAGCTTGAAAAGACACAGATGTTATTTTTTCTTCATCATTTGACAAACGTAAAAAAGATATATATATATATATATATATAACGGAAAACAAGGTTCACCGCCGCCGCTCCGTCATACCCCGGGTGCTGCAACTCCAGCGGTGGTGAGCCACTTAATTTGTAAAAACCATGTCCGCAATTTCTCAAGGCGCCCAAAAACGGAGAGCACACATGGGAAGGATATTTCAGCAAATGTTTTATTTTGCAGACCCCCTGCACCGACTGTCGGTGCAGGGGGTCTGCACAATAAAGCATTTGCTGAAATGTATTGACGCGACCCACCCAGACCGGTGGCCAGGCTGAGTGTGAAGTTTGAACCACGGGCCCGGCGGCCGCAGGAGTGGTTGCCCTCAGCTCCGCGTACTGTCACCATTCAGGGTGAGAGCCAGAATGTGTTGTGGCATTGGTTGCCATGGGAGTCCACGAAGACGGCAACGGGGCCCGCCTGTTGCCCCAAAGAAGTAATTTCAGTTGCTGTGTCTAATTCTCCTAATTGCACTTAGTTCACTATGCTTTTAAAAGCGCGGTCATCTGGAGCAGCCTGTGGCCGTGTTACCGAGTCTGTCTTAGTAGTTTTGTGCCTTAGCGCACTAATTCATTTTAGGCTGTGCTGACTTCGAGCCACTGATTGTGGTGCCACTGAACTCGCAGGTAGCGCGGCGGACCCCGGGCGCTAGGCCGCTCAGCTGTTAATGATTTTTAGCAGTGTGAGTTAAAAGTATTTTTGAAATAAGACAGCTTCTGATATTTATGGGTTTTCCATTGTTTGATTTTGCTCTGGAGAAAGTGTCACTCATAAGCGTTGAAATGTCACACATAATTGCTCTAAAGTTATGAAAATGTCACACATAGCAATCTGAAACCTTGGCAGCTATGAATATCCTTCCCGTGTGTCCTCTCCGTTTTTGGGCGCCTTGAGAAATTGGTGTGTGTGTGTGTGTGTGTGTGTGTGTGTGTTTTTCTATCCTTGTGGGGACTTGAGTATGATAACACACTCACGCTGTGGGGACTTGATTGCACTGTGGGGACCTGAACCCAAGTCCCCACAAGGTAAAGTCGTCTAAATGATTGGAAATGACTTCAGAAACATCTGTGCCAATTTTTACAACTTTTTCAAAAATTGCCTTGTGGGGACCTGTGTTTCACCTTGTGTGTTTATTTTTTTGCTCAGCTCTGCCCCTGTAGACAGGAGGTGGTACTGCAGCCTCAAACACACTTAGCATATTAAACACACTTTCTCCATCAGCATAAAGAAGAATCGTTTTAAAGGTTACATTTTGCTTAAAACAATGATCGTGTGACCATTTCTATGTTTTTTAAAAGACTGTATAATTAAAATGACAGTTCTGACTTTGCATTTTCTGCATTTTAGAATGTTTATTTTAGCTGTTTTTAAAGTATTTTACCAACGAATTTCATCTAGCTTCTTGCATTAACAGTACATTTTAGATTTACTGTTTCATATCATAAAGCAATTACTGATTGCAGTTTAATCAGTTACTGGAACTGAAACACGTCCGTCAAATATTTTACGACACAATATAACTTCGGTCCTTATGTTTTTGTAGTTAAGTAGAGGGAACTGTTGTTCACGTTTCACTGCCTTGGTGTTTTGATAAACCTGATAACACTCCACAAATTGCCTGCCCCGTACGTGCACAACTAGAGCAACCAATGAATCATCATATGTGAAACCTGCTCTTCTTGAACTGTAAAGTCATGCCTAATATGTTCTGACCCTAACCTTAACTACCCTCTTCCCATTCAGTATTCAGAAACATGTGACTTACATTTACTACAGAAGAGAGAGTTCACAGTAAAAAGCAGTGTAGCAAAACGCACGAAAAAACACCTGCTAATCAAAATAATGCTTGCCTTGTCTATTTTTTTATACACCGGGGGCATTCAAGCTTATTTTCACACAGGCAAACATGCGGATTAATTCTATATTTGGTATAGTCATGTTTGATTAAAGCCATTTTTTCGCTAATAATGCCTTCCCTTATCTGTGTTTTTACTGCATTTATATATGTATAGATTTGTATTCCTGTTGTGCACAAAGCACTTCTACCCCACTCACCAAATCTTGAACGGAGGTATTATAGGGCAAAGTGTTTACACCTTTTCATAGTCCAAACAGTGGAATTAACAGGTGGGGAAAAGCCATGGATGTAGTCACGACAAAAGCGTGTTGTTTTTTCTGTTTCTGGGGCATGTCCCGGTTTTTGTTTTTCTACATCTGTTCACCCTAGTGTAAGATAACTGTAAAATTTCAGAATAACCTTTTGAAAAACGAATTTGTTTTTATGCACCCGAAGTAATTGAAAGTTGTGGACATAATCCATACTAATTAGTACCTTTAGTACAAAGATAAAATGGCAAGATGTTTTAGAATTACATTTCAAATCTTTCTTGAGCAACCTATTTATTGGTCACGGATGTTTTCCTAAACATAATTCACTCGATGTAACTGAAAGTCCTGCAGAAACTGATTGATTCTTTGAGTTCCTGTCAAATGAAACTAAAAGCTCGGGCCACAGTAAAGAGATACATTTAGCATTGACTCTGTGAGCCAGCCTAAGACGTGCTAACACCCATTTAGGCATAACAAAGGTTTACATTACAAAGGGGCATGTCTCAAGTCAGGCACTGTCATGGCTGGGGATAGGTCCTGTAGCACCTTGGCATCAGAGCAAGAGCAATGGGTCTGACTGGCCTGACACCTGCATAGCTGCCAGGGACCAGGGTGGGACTGGGGCACCGAGGCTGCCCATTCTCTGATCACAGCCTCCAACCCAGAGCGGGTTTGTGCTCATATTAAAATTGTTGTGCTATCTTGAACATAAACGGCAGAATGTGCTATTTTAAAATGCCTTCGAAATGTCAAAAATGCTAACATAGATACCAAAAGTGGATCAGAATTCATATGTAACCCTCGAATTCATATGTATCCCTTGTGCTACATATTTTGTACTTTAAAGGACACAGCGATGATGAGCACAGCTTCCTTATGAGGTATGAAGAGCAAGCCTTCCAAGTAAAGTGAATGTATGGGCTCAATTTCTGCTTTTGTTTATTTTAATGAAGGAAAAGTGTTTGAATTTACAGTTTTGGTTGCTGTTTTTCCTCTTTCTGCAATATTTCAACAGAATAAGTCAGGGTACTACCTGATTTCCTTAGAAGCGAAGTATTTCTCAGATTTACTATATTTCACGCAGAGCAAAACTGCATTGCATGAATGGTAAAAAAAATTGGCTGCACCTTATGTAGTAAGAGTCAAGCACTAATGTCAACACGTGTTTACACTAAAAAGCTGTTTTCGTCAGAGGCTAAACTTTGCGCAACATCGCAAAGACGACATAGCATTGCCTTGTGTTAGATTAGAGGTGGATAAGCCAAAAAACTAACAGGGAGAGATGAGTTTCTAGAGGAGAGGCAATGGTCTTGCTTGGCTCATAGAGCCTGTGCACAAGCCGAGCCCTGGAAATGTTTGCCATGTAAGTCATACAACAAACATCATGTAAAATATGAAACATTCTCTTCAAAGTTCAAAACAGAGCGTTTCTTTAACATGTGGAAGCTTTGACATTAATACAGCACATTATAACACTGCAATGAAAATTACTTATTAAAAGTGATTGATTTTAAACAACAGGCAAGACAGTTGTCATGTCAAATATCTGTTGCCCTGATTATTATAGAGCAACATTATGGTCTATTAAACCAAACACAATAGGTTTTTGTACAACTGGTATTCTGAACTCACATATTTAAAAGTGCTTTTATACTCCATAATGAAGAAAAATGAGTTTTGGTGAAATACAATACTTGCCTAAGATCATACAATTTTATGCAGGGAAGTAGCGATTTACCCAGATTTCCGGTTTCACCATGTTCAAATCAGTTGTCTTTCCTTTTTGTTAATGCTTTTTTGTTACTTCTTAGTGCATTTTTCTGCAGTTTTTATATAGCGTGAAATCAACCCAAAATTATAGGAGTGCTTTACATGAGCACCAGTTACAGTACATAAGGTCACATTCATTTTTTATAGGTAAGGGGAGATTAAGTGATTTGCCTAGAATCATGGATATTGAGCCGGCCTGAGACATGAATCTGGTTACCCAGTTCCAAAGTTTGCAGCTCTGGCCATAATGCCACATTCTGAGTAGAGCTAAGGGTGGCAGGCAGAAGCCGCATGAAAGCTCAGCTTGTTATGGGCTTGAGGTTCCAACAGCACCTTGAGCTGAGCAGGGCCAGCCATGGACATTGGCGAGCTAGGCCCAGGCCCTGGGTGTCTAGGTTTGGGGGCCACACAATGGACTGATCTAACTGCCTACTTTTATTTATTTTTGTTATTGCAAGCTGCCAGCGAAATTCATTTTCTCAATAAATCTTTTCACTCTCTTCATTTGTCTCCCTCTCACTCCTGTCCCCTCCTATGGTCTCTCATCTCCAATTTAGCACCTGAATAGGTGATTCAGGTCCAAAGAAGGAGGGAATATTTGTGTTCACAGGCTGATCACTGTTATGGTTATCACCCAGGACTTGACTGACTGTGAACACAAAAGCTTCTTCCCCCTCTAGGGTCAGGAGCAGTGAAGGTGACGGGGCACAGACCTTCCATAACTCACAATATTGCCCTGTTTCGCCCCCAGGTTTGCTCCACAACGTCCACTGCTAGGGATCTTCTGATGAGGATAGTAGTTACAGTTAGAAGAGCAGCAATGAGTATTTTACTACACCAGTCTGCTGTATACTGTGGTGGGGACTTCAACTCCCAGCATTCCCAGGGCCCCAGGAGGTGGTCCTGCAACTGCCCTCACCTGTGCTCTACTGTGCCGTATTAAGTGCCTTTTCTACTCCCGCTACGCGGGTGAAGCCCTGGCCAAGGGTGGGCCCGTCATTGACCAGAAGAGGCCGGGCAGGGCCATCCCTTGAATATCTGCCCCAGGAAAAAAATAGATTATATAAAAAAGGTACTGTTTATTTTGTCAAAGTGACTTTTGCAAAACCTGATGGTTACACATGAAAATGAACTGGGGCTCAACAATATTCTCTAAGACCTGTGCTAATTATGAAATAGGAGTTGTGCTTATTTATTGAGTTTTATGTGGTTTAGTTGTAGGTTGATATGATACTGGTGATACTGTTGCTTCCCTTTTATTAGTACCCATTTTATTGCACAGGGCTGGGTTGATTATCCGTTTGTCGAGCAGGATCAAATCTCTTTTGCCTTTTTTCTGGTTTTCTAGTCATTGTAGGTCTTAAGCGACAACATGGGCAAGCGTCAGGCCGCAAATGCTACACCCACGGCCGATACTCCCCGCACCTCAATTGACTCCTTCCTAGTGCTGGTGGTAAATGTAATTTCTAAAGAAATAGATATGGCAGAACAACATCTTTCTTTGGGTGTAGAAGGGGCTGGGGCACCTATCTTTGATGTTGCTTTGCCCTCTGTATGTGAGTTGCAGCAAGGGGTGTCAAAATGTTCTAGCATTGCTGAGGGCTCGGGCGTTTCTACAGCTCCCCATTTACCATCAGAGGCCGTGCCAGATTCCTTACTTGAGGACCCTACTTCTATGGCTTGCCCTCCTACACCAAAGAGGAAAAGAAAGTGTAAGAAGGCTCCAGTGGTAGCCGGTAGAATGCGTGTTTGTGTACCTGCCACCCGATGTATCCTGAGGCCGTTAATGGCCCAGTCTCTTTTGATGAGACACAATGGGCACCATTTATGACCAAAATAACAACTATAAGGAAATATCTATTATCCCCAATCAGAGAAAAGTTAGAGTGTCTGATTGGAGAAGTTGATAAGATCAGATCCTTTTGTCAAAATTTTCCTCTTGGTAATTTAAGGGTCGATAATACAGATATGTCATCACCACAAGCCATAGTACCCTCTTCGCTAGAAACTAATTCCAGGGCAACCCATCATCATATGGGAAAGCCCTACAGGGCTAGCTCTGTTTCTGGGACAACCCAAAGGGACCCTGCAAGTGTACTCGTACTAGAGGACAAAATACTGTCTATTCCTCAGCCAGGTTCAATGATTAAGGCATATTCAACATTAAGCCATATACATTATACGGAGTCGCAGTTTACAAATTTAGATTCAGTGGGCGACAATGCTGTAAATTCTGTAGGGGATCATGTTACGATCAATTTGCCCCAGGCGTGATGCCCCTATATGGCCGTTTTAGTTAATGTCCCCCACCCCTTGCGGCCAGGTCAAACAGAAACTCATGAATCTTTGAAAAATAGAGTGATACACTGGCTCTATAGACATTGTCAATACACAGTTGGGAGAGCACACCAATTTTTACTAACAAGGAGAGTGGGATGGGTTGGTCCTTTGAGGAAGAGCCTCAAAGGAGACTGTATTATTATTAATTTCAGGGATCCTAACCGGAGCAAGGGAAGTTCTAGCCAGGGCCATACCTCTTTTCCAGATGGATTCGAATATGTCTCTCCAGCCTCTGGGTTTCTTTTATGGGCACCTACGGAACATTCATCCCATACATAAAAATGCTTGTAATATGTCTAATGCTCTAGGTTTAGACATTTGTAATAATGAGTACGAGGGTACACTGAATTCTATGATTACCAAGTTTGATTTACAATTACTTAAATGTGATTGTGATAATAATGGAGGTCCGATTCTAACTTTTACAGGAAGCAATGCTTCAACTATCCGCAATCATATCTTGATTACCGCCCATGCTAGTAATATGTATGGTACCCCGAGTGTCGCTCAGTCTGTATTAAGTGACCATTACTGTATTATATTTATGGTTTTTTTCTGGAGAAGGAAAAGCAAAGTCCCATTTAGTATCATCAATAATTTTATCCCTACTAGACCAAATGGGGTTTGTATTGAGTGGTCTGGCATTGAACCCCCCAGATTACTGCATGATATAATCTCTAGGAACTTCATTGATATCTCCTATTGTCTTGACAATGAAGTTATTCCTAATCAGTTACTAGCCAGTTTTACTCATGTCACCTGTACTATTAATTCTTTATTGACCTGCACCTGTAATTCAGAATATGGAAAGCGCAGAGGTTGGTTCGATCATCCATGTACTAATGCATCCCAACAATTGAAATTGGCCCTCCACTGTCAACCTAGAGATATCGTGTTGATTATGACCCTCTGATTTAGCTACAAAAATTTCCTATTTGCCCGGAAAAAAGAGCTTCAAGAGGAAGCTTGGTTTAAATTGTTCCAGGCTGCAGAAACCTCGGATAATAAACTCTTTTGGGACACAGTGAACTTAACATTCCGAAAAAGTAACTCAATCTTAGAGATGTTATCCTACGTTACTTGTGACGCCTAGGTGGCCCCTTTTTCAGATATCTTCAAACAGTCTGATATGACGAGTGGGCGTAAACAGATGCCTTGTTGCTGGACTCCTCTCCCATTGAACATTACGATTGATAAGGTTTTGTTAGCCCTGAAAGAAAGTGTAGGGGGAAAAGCACCAGGATCCGATGGGGTCCCAGTGGTTGTCTTTAAAGCAGCAATAGACCTGTGGGGCCCCATCCTTAACAGCGTGTTCAATGTAGCCAGAACTAATATGATTTCATCATCTTGGGGTACGTCCATTATTATACCTATTCCCAGGGGGGTCTGATCAGCCAACTCCTCATGGGGTGGTTGGACCACTGGTGCGGCGGTGGCTGGATCCACCACTGCCGCAACATCACGAGTCTGGCGGTCCGAGGACCGCCGGACTCATAATAGGGCCCATACTGATTTCAGATCTGGAGTCACCAGGGGTGCTTCATAAAGGTAATAAGATGGTCCTTTGACGAAGTCAAAAGACAGTATGGGATTCCGGAGACAGAACGTTTCCCCTATTCACAACTGAAATATTGTGCTCTACATCTGGTACTTCATAAGAGATCCCACACCTTTTGAGTGATTTATCTACATGCTATTATCCTGAAAACACTTAAGACCTTATTTAGAGTTTGGCGGATACTCTACTCCACCACAAACATGGAGGAGTACCATGTTCACCACACTATTGGTCAGCTTCTATATAATGAGTTGGGAAAAAGCCTGGAGGCCTCAAACGGGAGAAAATAAAAATGACCCCCAGTGCCCCAGCGAGTCAGGGCTAATTTTCTTTGTTACCCAAAAACAAGCTCAAGCTTTGGCAGTTGGCTTTTTAAAATCTCTGAAGGCACACAGATCTATGCCAGGTAGGTGAAGACCTCCAAATATTTTGGGAGGTCATCCCCCAGGATGGTCATGACCTCCATCACTATGGTAGGACGGTGTTACAAAAAATGGACTACACATAGTTGGAGCAATGTTAGAGAGGCTGCAAAGAGGTGAACACTATCCTGGCTAGGAAGTTGGGGTGTCCAAGGTTGGAACCTAATTGAGTGGAGGTTCCAGGGAGAATGATACAAGCAATTCGATGTGTTGTGGAGTGATGCACCAAAACAATAATATTAGGCCTACTGGCACCAGCAACATATCTGCTTCATTTAGTCAGGAGGAGACAATTTTGCAACTCTTATTGACACCTAAACATATGATCCTGTCCTTGTTCTGTAGGGCCAAATCCTGATATTAAAACGACTGCTGCAGAAAGCATTGAGGTTCTGAGTCCTGAGAAGCCGGAAGATAGCATCTTGCATATGAAACAAATGTTTAACTGATTATGAAACCCAGTAATAACCTACTTCAAGCTACAGAGATCTCAAGCATCCAAAAAGACGGAGTGCTGGGCTTCTAGTCCAGCGATAAATACAACATAGATGTCCTAGATGACAGGAGTCTGCGGGTGTTTTGAGATGCAAGGATCTAGAGGCAACTGAATATGGGGGCAGGAAAGCACTTTTGTTTGATGAACATACGGATCCTGAAACCATAGGATTGAGTGATTATGGATGGGTGAAAGATTGCTTTTTAGTGATTTTTAAAATATGTGCCAAATTGTTAGAGCTATGGGCATTGAGGGCTAGACATATATTTATCTCCTCTCATTACCCATCTGCCCATCCTCCCACCAAGTTAGTGATCTGCGCTTATATGCATTGCCTTTGAATATATAAATACCTGCATACATACATAACATATATACATACATACATAACATATACACATACACACATACATAACATATACACATACATACATATATGCACCAGCCGACGCTGTTATGGTGAGGTCTGCTGGGCGGATGGACTTTTTAAGCAATGCTCTCCCCGACCCTGCACAGTGATTAATCTATATAGACTGCGTGTATGAGTACTCAATGGAGAGGGGCTGACATCTGTAACATTAGGATATGTCTCTTTTTACATTCTTTGCCATAACGGAATCCACTTGGGAGCTAGTATTGGGAGCGTGGTGGTGAAGCCGGGTGTGTACCACTATTAGCCCGTAAGCATTGAACCTTTCCGATTACCTGCTGAAATGTGCAGATGAAGTTCTAGTAATCCGTCAGGACGTGACATTCTCCTTCGGTGCCTACAGGCTGGTTGGTGACTGCCTTACAGGCTGGTTGCGATTGAGAATGGGCATTGTGGGACTGGTAGTCCCGCTGGTTGTGACACACCAAGTATGGGGCGGTATTCAAGCTCCTCAACACACACTTTGTGGTGATTTTAAACTTGGTATCCAACCAGCTTCATACCGTAATCACGAGTGAAATCTACCGGCATTATTTCAAGTGGTTTCCAAGCTAATTAAAGGGACAGCCGTATGGAATGTTATCTCCCGGATTTACTACATTCATGCATACCACAGTGTTTTAAAAGTGTTATACAAATAATGTTTGCGCTATTTTGTATCAATATGTGACTCGTTTAACATTTGCTAAAAATCATGGCTAAGGACACTTCGTTGACATAGTAGTTACAAGTGCATATTGCAGGTATATTGGGTGGGTCTGATGACGCATTATGCAGGCTAAAGGGTGCATATTATTGCACCACACATTATGCATTCTGACTATTATGATTATATTTCAAAGTTATCATTGTGACCACCAGAGGTATCTAATACATTTCACGTGAATGTACCTGCGTGCTTGTGTTCAATGTCTGTACCTTTTTAAATTGAAAGCAATATGTTTTCTATGTCCATGATTTTTACAGTGTATAAATGTTTTAGAAAAATGGCGCTTGCCAGATTGAGGAAGGCTGCTGTGACAGCCGAAACGCGTCTCTCTGTGTTGCCCGGTCGGAGGAGGCCCTGTGGAATAAAAGATGCCTTTGAACCCAGCATTCTTCGTGTGAGTGCTCTCTTCCAGGTGGGGCAGGGTTGTTTTTGGACATATATACATACATACATAACATACATTCCAACTTACTTCAGTTCCAGTTTGCACCTTATGCCCTTCGCGGTTGGGCGCACATACATACTGAGATCAAGATATTCAGTATTGACATGAACTTCTTTTTGCATTCTGCTGCCTGCAGCCCCATATTCGTAATGTGAAAAGCAAAGAGACAAGTTTCAAACCAACACCATCATTTCATGAGCTGATTGCAGTTTTTCGTTTTAGCCAAGAAGACATGCTTAAAGCATCTAATGAAAAATCTATCCTCTCATTAATGCATGTGCAAAAGTAGCATTATTTTTACTCACTGATTTGATATCAAAGAAGGTGCCTTTCACCAGCGATATCTATTTAAATTAGGGATGTAAACTGGTTTATATTGCTAAAAGTGCCTTACAGTTAGTAGTTGATTTTACGCTGCATTTCGAAGCACATACATAAAAGTGTTCAAATGCCCGTTTTATAAGTCTGGGAATTGAAGTGTCTGCTAGCTCTGCTAACCTGATAACATGCAGGGAAAATATGACATATGAGAAGAAGAACACATTCATTTCATGTACCGCCACGAAGACTTTTTTCTTTGAAGGTAAGAACCCCTTCAGTGCCCCATCCTCTGTGGCAGCCCTCCCCCAAACACAGGTTGATATAGTGGGTGAGAACCTCCGTTGTCATGACCGCGGCTGAGAATCAGGTGTGAATGGGCGCTGTCCCAGGTTCAGCATAACAAAGGGCCGAGTGACTGACCCTCCCAGCTCCATCTCGGCCTGTTTTACACCCCGGCAGCAGTAAGTTTTCGCAAGGCAGCAAGCTACTGAAGGCAAACCCCTCCACTACGGGAATATAGCTGTGGGGAGAGGAGATCGAAGTGAGCTAATGTCTAAGGCTGAAATTTGCATCCTCCAAATGAAGCCGTCAGTAGGAGCAGTTAGTACGCAAAACACGCTTTCCATAAACTGAAGTAGCAATGTATTTCTTTAACTTTTTTCTACTAAACGAAAACAATCAGCGTAATTCAGGGACAGGTGTTCATCAAGTGGACAGCAAGTGCACCATTTAAAGCACCATGTGAAGACAATTTTTATGCTTGTTGACAAAATACATTTCTCAATCGAGACCGTCTTTTTCCACAATCTGTGATGTTGCAAATTTATAGTCATTAATACTGAATCCAGTTGAAAATGGGAAATGTTTAAGGATCTAATAAATCAATTATGAATGTGATAAACCTAAACAGGGTGTTACAAGAAGTCTGGGCATTCAGACCTATAGAATCATTAGTGTTTTCCACAAAAACGATTTATATCTATATGCAATGCTACATGTCTGTAAAATGCTGCTGACTTTTGCAACTGGGCCCCTGGGTTTTAAATGTCACTTCTGCACTAGATAAAACATTTTGCAGTCAGGGCAAAACTTTTTATCTGCCCTCTTAACTGTGCTACTATTCTCCAATTTCCTGACACATTTTTGTTTTTCTAATCCAGTCACTACTGGCCTTGCACACCTATTTTTGTTTGAGAAGCTCCTAATACAATAAAAGTGTTCTCTGCACAGTGTTCCACTGTTCCTGGACATTATGGGGTCGATTCCGATGTCGGCCGGAAGCACACCTAACAGTATTCGTCCGGAAAAAATACCAGCCGAACGCGTGTTTTCCGACCGACTCGAACACTCTACCGAACGAACAAGTACGATGCGCATAACAGCCCAGATTCCGAGCGAGCCGTACTTACCCATTCCAGCTCCTGTACCCGCCCGAGCCGGATCCGTAAACGCCGAATCGAGTCGCACGGAACCAAATACACAGCACCTTCCGGCCGGACTAGTACGATGCGTCTTCCGTACGCGCCGAACTCGTCGC